>PVJX010002544.1:0-126344 GCA_004027295.1 Dolichotis patagonum | reverse complement strand
ATAATATATAATATATAATATATAATATATAATATATAATATATAATATATAATATATAATATATAATATATAATATATAATATATAATATATAATATATAATATATAATATATAATATATAATATATAATATATAATATATAATATATAATATATAATATATAATATATAATATATAATATATAATATATAATATATTGTGTGTATATATATATACCTGTAATAGGATAGCTGGACAATTTTAGTAAATCAGCTTTTATATTTTTATACCTCTCCACACTATTTTATAGAGTAGTAATGTTAGTTTTTATTCAAATAATGTGTAATTATAAAAACAAATGATCATGTCAGCAGAAGCAAATGAAACATTTGACAAAATTCAACACATTCATGATTGAAATACTCAAACAAAGAACATATGGAATATGCCTTAACATAGCAAGTGCCACATAAATGCACAGAGATATCATATCTAATGATGAAAAATTAAAAGCTATTCCTCTAAAGCTGAAATAGTCAGCGATATCCATTCTTGTGATTTTTACTCAACATAGTACTGAAGCCTTGCAAGAGCAATTAGACATGAAAAAGCAACATAAGACATGTAAGTTAGAAAGGAAGATGATAAACTGTCTTTGCTTGTAGATAACATAAAGTTAAATGTAGAAAATACTTCTGGGTGGTTGGCACACATCTGTAATCCATGCACTCTGAAACCGATGTAGGAGGATTTCTGTCTGTCCACATGCCTACATGATTATGGAACACATTCTCTGAGAGTGATAGTTACATTTTCACTCACAGGTTCTTAAAACTGTCAGTGCTGATTTCACCAGTAGGAGTTTTAATGATGAAAATATACTTGATACTATGCATGTATAGCTGATAGTAATAAAACTGAGACAACTCAATTTATCTCATTAGATGATGCAATAACTGCTAGATCAGAAAAGTATGTTAATAATTTAGATTGCACTGTCTCCTATTAGTAAAGCATATTATTAGTACTAAGAGCCCCATTGCTCTACTTTCCAATAAATGCCTTTCCAAATTACTGTAATGTAGACTGAATAATTTTAGAAACAAATAATTTCACTGACTAATGTTGGCCATTTTAGTAATGTACATATTTAATTACTTTGTATAATTTAAAAGAACAATTTAAAATTAATGCTTCCTGCCTTTTTTTGAAAAATTTGAATTCATGATTTTTTTGAAAAAAGTTTAAGTATCTATTTTAAAAACAAAATTATCTCATTCAACCTATTTCTATCCTTTAAAACTTTCAAAATGTCTGAATTGAAAAATGCATTCATTCATTTTACTACAGTGTTAACACTAGTTTTGTGGATATTCGGTGACAGGCAGCAGAAACGGCACTAGAAACTTGGATATGAAAGATATGATACTTAAACCTCCAAGCATATTAACAATTAACATGCAATGAAAATCCAGAGCATATGCAACAGAAATGAATTCAAAGTTTAATAGAGAAAAATATGAACAAGTTAAAAATAATATTTATATCCAGATAAATAGTTCATTCTATGTGCCAATCTAAATTGATGAAAAGTGTCAAAAATCTTTATTAGACTGAAACACTTAAATCAACATAGAAAATAAATACCAGCTTAAGAACCAAGGCAGGAAGTACAATTTCCTACAAAATTATAAAACTTCTGATCAATTCAAACTTCACAGTAGCTCTGTAATGAACTCCATTTCCTCTGTCTTCTAAATACTTGAACAAATTTCTGTCAGATATGCCATAAAGTTACAGAATTTGAAGCACGGGGTGAAGTCTAGTGATGAATAAAACATGGACAGTACTTCAGATTTTCTTAATACTAGGAGAGAAAGTCACTGGGTAGTCACTGGTTTAGTCAATGAGGAATAGAATGTAAGGTAATAGAAGAATCTATAATAAAATGTAGTAAGAAATGTTAGAGACAAGAATATTAATTCAAAATGGGAAATTTTGCAATGATTCAAAGGGAAGCATCATTTTATTTTGTCTTCCCCCATGTAATTTGATAAGGAGCAAATCAAAGGACAGTGATAATTGATGGCGTAATTTGGAAGGAAAAGCTGAAATGAAGATAACTAAGCCTACAAGGACCGATGGACCGTCTGACTGAACTGTGTGGTGGAATGACCATGCCAAGTGGAGAGACAGAGGTCCTTTCTGTGTCTCATGCATAAAGAGATGTTGATACCATTAAATTTCTCGGAAATGTCATGGTCCAGGTTGATTTTTGCTTTTTTCTCTGGCGACCTTCTTGCTAACTCCCATGTAAGTGACCTTACTGCAGCATTTTTTCACATCACAGCAGAGACAAAACTGAGCTGAACTAAGGATGGAACTGGATTAAGTGCGAGCCCTCCGATCCCACGAATAAAATTTAACTCATCCTGTAAAAAGAAAAATCATCACTTTTTGAAGCAGTATTGGATATGAATAACTTGTTCCTTTAGTCAGTTGAATTGCATAACAATATGAAAAACAAAATAAATTGGAACCAATCCTCTCTCTAGAGCATTGCTTGGCATCGCTGCAGACGAGGTGTGGGGAAGCATCGTTCTGACGGCAAATCTTTCCTGGGGTGCTCCTTGAAGGAATATGAATCGGTTCCGGGGAATACTTGGAAATGAGTGATGATACACAAAGATAAGAGTAAATATTTTTTTTTTACTAACTTTAATTTTTAATGTAATTTAATTCCTACAAGAGTTCCCTGAGATGCTTTTTAAATGAATGCACGTTTAAATAAAAAAGTTTCAAAAATAATAAATTATGTAAGAAGATCAAACAATAGATTTTTAGATACAAAGAAAGAACGTAACAGGGTGATCAAAACCTAAGGTGAATGTTTAATTTCTCTGTTTTACTATGTTCCACAGTAAAAGAATCTCTGCTGTAAATTCCGCTTACTTTGAACACATGCCATTGTCTTTGACACTTCCCAAGAGAGTTCTGGAAGTCTTTCTTCGTGAGTGTATTCGCAAGATGTGATAAAAAATATTGTGAACGGTGCTGTCGCATACCATGCAACAGAAAGGCGGGTTCCTAAAACCCGTATGTAGTGTCTTGATCCACCTTATGTAGAAGCTGTGACACTGTGATTTCTGGCTGTTTCGCAAAGCCAAAATGACCAGAAAGGTCATCATTTTGGATTGATACTCAGGAAGGAAGACTACCGGGACTAATTCAGAAAATGGCAAGGATGATTGAGTAAGTATTTTTGCACACTAGAGAAGTTTTTAAAGAGGCATTAATGGTGATGTATCCTTTATTGTAAGCAATTAGTTTAAATTTGAAAACTCACCATTGTTTTTTTTGTTGTTGTTTTGTTTTGTTTTTATTTTTATTTATTTATTTATTTTTAGCAGGGATCGAGCTCACGACCTCATGTTTGCCAGGCAGGTGCTTATGCTGCTGAGCTAAATTCCCAGCCCTTCATCATTGTTTTCAGTCATTCCTCTTGAGAATCCATGTCCCCTCATCTTTCTGGGGTATTTGAAGCCACAGCTTTTAGTTTTCTATCAGATATCTTACATTAATGCTAAGCAAAGCAGACAAAGAGGAAAATAGTAACGGGCCTATTTTGATACACACTTAAATCTCACTTGTATTTTTGGGTAGACAGTAATTTTAGAAACTGTACTAATTTTAAACGATCCAGGAAAAAAGGAACAGCTCCAAAGAGAAACACTGTTTTTTGTTAAAATAAGTTGTCTTTTTTTAGTAATTTGCAGCATAAATGTATTACACAGTTGAAATATTCAAAGACTATCTGTTACCCTATGGAAAATATATGATGCATATGAAAACAATCAGTTTAAAAAACATTATTCTTCAAATAACATTTACAGAACTGATGTCCCTACTGTCTTTTTTACAGTGTTATTTTATTTACAACACTATACTGATTTTAGTAACTGACTGTACTTATATCTTTCCATCTCTAGGGGCTGAAAATAATATATTTTCCTCTTCAGCCAAGAATTGAAACAGTAAATTTTTCTCTATTTTTTGATAAAAATGAATCATTATCCAGTCTCCCATATATTTTTAAATTAAAATACTCAGACATTTCCACACAAAAGAAAGTTGTCTATAGAAATTGCACCTTTGGAAGTAGTATTTTATAGTTGTGCAGCAATCTACAAATTTTGTTAATCAAAATCTAGAGACTATATTATTTGTGAGCATAAATCTTGGTTGCAAAATATTTTTGGAAGTTTCAGATTTAGATAAAAGGTTAAATTTTGGGCACATGTTTTATAAGGATTTAAAGTATCTGTTATTATCAGTGACCTTTGTAGATCTCAGTTAAAAACAAGTCACTTTATTGAAGAAAAGACCCAGAGAATTTTCTCCTAGATGATATTGTCTCAACTAAAAACTTTTATTATATTTTATAAAAAAAAGTGCTTGATCTATTTTTTTCTTTCACAGAATATAAATTTTTAAACCGGACAATAAATCACATAATTTTGGGAAAATATCAATTTTAATATAATTTTATTTGAGGGTATTTAAAGATTACTCGTGTTAAATGTTTTTGTACCATAAAGAGTATAGTCAATAAAATAACACTTTTTTCCGTGCTAGAGATTGAACTCAAGCATATTAGACAAGTCCCGTACCAGTGAGCAATACATACACTCCAGAAACTGACACTTTTTATAAGCAGCATAATTTATTTTTTGAGTAATATATCTGAAGCAGTTGTAATTTTCCTTTGCTCAGTTACTTCTTCACGAAATGTCTCATCAAAAGGTTTACTGTGGAATTTTTTTCGAGATTTTAAAAAATAAATTTTAATGAACTAAAATATAGTTAATGATATACAAAAATAATCACACATGTGGACATAACAAATCATAATAGAGACTGAGTTTATTGTATGGAAATTCTGATATTTACTTCTTTTCATAATTAGTGAAACAATTTGTCATTTGTTGCTCATGATGTGCTAATGTCTTAGCCATGGCTTTTCATGATCCTGTGTGACAGTCTTCTGAACTAGCACCTACTTGCACATTCCTCCTACGGTTTTCAAACGTCCTAATGCATCAGACATCCTCTGAAAATATGTCACTTTCTCATACGCAATGCACTGATGCTGTTAGTTAGAATACAGTGATAAGTAAAGCAGATTGAATCACTATACTCACAACACTTAAATGGAGCACTGCAGACCATAAGGAAGTGGTAGCATAGATCCTGGCACAATTTGCATATCTTCAGTCTCCTTCTATCACTTCTGCAATGCTCAGCTGTTCATCCTTCAGTAAGCTACTTAATTTCCTTATAACTTAGCATTTCATTTGTAATATGGAGGTAAATGTACATTCCTCAAACAGTTGCATGAAGAACTCTAAATGCTTCAAAAAGTATCTGGTACATAATGATACTAACGTATATTAAAATTAAGATACATATTTAGATGAAAATGCAAATGAAGACATAATCAATAGATGCAATACATTGAATAGTAAATGTTTATCACCTCTTTTATAGGACTGGAAAAGTCAACCAGAAAACTTGCCATGCAGAGGGATTACTGAAAATCAAAGTTCTTGAAGAAAATCAAACTGAGAATCACAAGGAGCATGCAATTAGATGAAATCCAAATGTTAGCACATAGTATTTTTAGTCATTCTGCTGCCTTTTCTTTCCCCTCTTCTTTTTCCATTTTCTTTCATTCATAGCATCACTTATAATAAAATCAAACAAAACAGAATAAAACCATTCCAGCCAATGAATAAAAACATTGAAAGGCTTCAAAGCTATGAGATGGGGATTCATGATTACCGTAAAATCTTATATACTCTTACCAACTCTCATGCTAGGGAGACTATACGGTATTTACACATGTGAGTTTGGTTTATTTCACTTATGAGTATGGTCTCAAGTCGTGTCCATTTATTTATAAATATCTCAATGTAATTATTCTTTATAGCTGAGTAGTACTCCATTGTATAGAAATACCACAACTTTTTTATCCCTTCCTCAGTTGATGGGCACTTAGGTTGTTTCCAAGATCTGGCTATTACAAATTGTGCTGCTATAAACATGGGTGCACATATATCACTGTGCTATGATGCTTTCAGATCTTCTGGGAATATGCCTAGAAGTGGAATAGCTGGGTCTAATGAGACCTCCAAACCCAGCTTTTTGAGGAATCTCCAGACTGACCTCCACAGTGGTTGCACCAGTCTACACTCTCACCAACAGGGCAGAAGAGTTCCTTTTTCCCCACAGCCTCTCCAACACTTGTTGTTGGTAGCGTTTTCTATCTTGGCCAATCTTTCTGGAGTGAGATGGAATCTCAGTGTGGTTTTAATTTGCATTTCTCTCATGACTAATGATGATGAAAATTTTTTTCATGTATTTATTTGCCATTCGTATTTCTTCATCTGAGAACTGTGTGTTCATTTCAGATGCCCATTTTTGGATTGGGCCTTTGAATTTTGAGGGTCTGATTTTTTTTTCATTCTTCATAAGTTCTAGACAGAAGTCCTTTGTCTGAGGGACTGTCCATTAAGATTTTTTTCCAATTTGTGGGTTTTCTTTTCACTCTGCTGGAAATCTCTTTTGACGTGCAGAAACTCTTTAATAAGATGTGGTCCTAGTTATTGATTCTGGGAAGTATTTCCTGTGTAGTTTGATTCTTGTTCATGAATTCTTTTGCTACCCCTATATCTTTGATATTTTTACCCACTTCATCTTCCAGCAGATTTAGTGTTTCTGTTTTAATATTTAGATCTTTGATCCATTTAGACTTTAGTTTAGTACATGGTGATAGGCATGGGTCTAGTTTTAGTCTTCTGCATATGGATAGCCACTTTTTCCAGCACCATTTGTTAAAGAGACTGTCATTCTTCCAGCAAGCATGTTTGGCCCCTTTATGAAAGATAAGGTGGTTGAGTGAGTTTGTGGTTGTGGTTGTATCTTGCAATCTATTCCACTGATCTTTAGGTCTGTTTTTATTCCAGTACCATATTGATTTTATTACTGTAGCTTTGTAGTATAATTTCAAGTCAGGGATTGTGATGCCTCCTGCCTTGCTTTTGCTGCTTAGAATTGCCTTTGCTATTCTAGGTCTCTTCTGCTTCCAGATGAATTTTAGGAGTAATTTCTCTAGATCTATGAGGTATGTTAGTGGTACTTTGATTGGGATTGCATTGAATTTGTATAGTAATTTTGGGACAATGGCCATTTTCACAATGATTGTTTTTCCTATCCATGAACAGGGGATGTCTTTACATTTTGTGAGGTCCTCTTTGATTTCCTTTTTCAGGGTATTATAATTTTTGCAGTATAGTTCTTTTACTCTTTCCTGAGACTAATTCCTAAGTATTTCATTTTTTTGGATGCTAGTGTAAAGGGTGTGGCTTCTCTTATTTCTCTCTCAGTACTTTTGTTGTTAGTGTATAGAAATGCTATCGATTTTTGAGTATTGAATTTGTATCCAGCTACCTTGCTGAATTTATTTATTATGTCTAGGAGTCTTTCAATAGAGTTTTGGGGGTCTTCTATGTAAAGTATCATGTCATCTGCAAATAATGATAATTTAACTTCTTCTTTTCCTATCTTTACTCATTTTATTTCTTTCCTGTCTTATTGCTCTGGCTAGTATTTCCAGTACTATGTTGAATAGCAGTGGTGATAATGGACATCCTTGTCTTGTGCCTAATTTGAAGGTAAAGGCTTCCATATTTGACCATTTAATATGATGCTGGCTGTTGGTTTGTCATAGATGGCCTTTATCATATTGAGGTAAAGACCTTCTATTCCAATTATCTGTAAGGTTGTTATCATGAATGAGTGTTGGACCTTATCAAAGCTTTTTCTGCATCTATAGAGATGATCATGTGGTTCTTCCTTTTGGCTCTATTGATATGGTGAATTATATTTATTGATTTGTGTATGTTGAACCATCCCTGCATTCCTGGGATGAATCCCACTTGGTCAGGGTGAATAACCTCTTGATGATTTGCTGCATCCTGTTTGCCAATATTTTATGGAGAATTCTTGCATATATGTTTATTAGGAATATTGGCCTATAGTTCTCTTTTTTAGTTGGTTCTTTCTCTGGTTTTGATACTAGAGTAATATTTGCTTCCAGGAATGACTTAGGAAGAATTGCTTCCCTTTCGATTTCATTGAGAAGTTTGAGGAGTGTCAGAATTAAGTCTTCTTTGTATTTCTTGTAGAATTCTACAGTGAATCCATCTGGGCCTGGGCTCTTCTTTGTTGGGAAGGACTTAATTACATTCTCAATTTCAATAAAAGAAATTGGGTTGTTCAGCATTTTTACATCTACCTGATTCAACTTCAGTAGTTCATATGTATCTAGGAATCTGTCTATTTCTTCTGTGTTATCGAACCTAGGAGAGTAGAGGTTTTTGAAATAGGTGTTGACAATCTTCTGTATTTCTGCTGAGTCTGTAGCAATTTCACTTTTTTTATTCCTTATTGCATGAATTTGAGTTTTTTCTTTCCTTTTTTTAATAAGGTTGGCCAGAGGCTTATGAATTTTATTTATTATTTCAAAGAACCAACTCTTTGATTCATTGATCCTTTGTACTGGTTTCTTAGTATCTATTGCATTAATTTCTGTTCTGATCTTCTTTATAATTTCCTCCCTTCTTTTGGCTTTGGGCTTGGTTTGTTCTTCTTTTTCCAGATGTTTGAGTTGTAGCATCAGTTTGTTTATTTGTGTTTGTTCTGTCTTCCAGATGTGGGAACTCAATGCAATAAATTTTCCTCTTAGGGCTGCTTTCATTGCATCCCACAAAATCCGTTAAGTTGTGTTTGTATTTTCCTTTGCTTGTAGATATTGTTTAATTTCTTCTTTAATTTCCTCTGTGACCCACTGCTTGCTTAAGAGTATTACTCAGTTTCCATGTGTTTGTGAGGTTTTTGCAGTTGCTTTTATGGTTAATTTCTAGTTTCATGGCACTATGATCCGATAACATGCATCGGATAACTTCAATTCTTTTGCATTTACTTACATATGTGCTGTGTGCTAGTATATGGTCTATTTTAGAGAATGTCCCATGTACTGCTGAGAAGAAGGTATATTCTGATGTTGTTGGATAGGACACTCTGTATACATCTATCAAGTCCATTTGTTCACAGGTGTGATTCAGTTCTGTTATGTCTTTGCTGATTTTCTGTCTAGTTGATCTGTCCCTTTGTGTCAATGGTGTGTTAAAGTCTCCTGTTATAATTGTGCTATTGCTTATTTGATTTTTCATTTCTGTTACATAGCTGGGTGCTCTGGAATTTGCTTTATATATATTTAAGATTGTTATTTCTACCTCTTGAAGTTTTCCCCTAACTAGTATGTAGTGACCTTCTTTATCTCTTTGGATCATTCTTGATTTGAAATTCACATTGTCTGCAAACAGGATGCCTACTCCCACTTTTTTTTTTTTTTTTGGTTTCCTGTTACATGAAGTATTGTTTTCCATCCTTTGACTTTCAGTCTATAAGTGTCCTTTTGGGTTCGATGGGTTTCTTGTAGACAGCATATGGTTGGATGTTGTTTCTTGATCCATTCTGCCAGTCTGTTTCTTTTGATTGGTGAGTTGAGGCCATTTACATTCATGGTTGTAACTGTTATATATTGATTTATGGTTGACATGTTATCTTTCTGCTGTTATATCATTAGCTTTCCATTCTATTTAATTGTCTGCCTTGCTTGGTGGTTTTATCCCATGTATATCTAGAATGTCTTTCAGTATTCTTTGTCGGGTTGTTTTGGTGTTCATGAAGTTCTTCAGCTGTTCTTTGTCATGGAAGTATCTTATTTCTCCATCCATTTTGAAGGACAGTTTTGCAGGGTACATCAGTCTGGGTTGGAAGTCGTTATCCTTTAGGGTCTGAAATACTTCACTCCATGCTCTTCTTGACTTCATTGTTTGTGTTGAGAAGTCTGCTGTGATTCTGATACATTTTCCTTTATAGGTGATCTCTCTTTTCTTTCTAACAGCTTTTAGTATTCTGTTCTTATGGTAAATTTCTGGGATGGTGATTATTATGTGTCTGGGTGTAGTCTTATTTTGGTTTTGGCTGTTTGGAGTTCTATATGCTTCATTTACCCAAATGTCAGTTTCTCTTCTCATGTTTGGGAAGTTTTCAGCTATTACTTCTGTAAATATCCTCTTGATATCATTTGGGCTGTCTCCTTCTTTTTCATTTATCCCATTAATCTTAAGTTACTTTTCTTTGCATCATCTTGCAGGTGTTGAATTGTTATTTCCTGATTCTTTGTTGTTTTTAAGAGATCTTTCCTTTCCTGTTCACTGGCTGCAATCTTATCTTCAAGGTCTGAAATTCTATCTTCACTTTTGTTGAGGCTATTTTGGCAGCTTTCAATAGCATTTTTGATTTCCTGTATATCTCTTTGAATCTGCTCTATGTATTCTGTTTGTTTTTCATAGTGTTCATTCAGGGATTCTATCTGTTTGCTTTGTTCTTCTAATTTTTAGCTGTGTTTTCACTAGATGTGTTCACTATTTCTTTCACTATTTTTATTATTTCTTCTTTTACCTAGGCAAGTACTTCTGATTTGAATTTCTCCATAGCTTCCCCTAGCTACATCTCTATATCATTTGATATCATTTTAGACATTTCAGGTGTATGGCTTCTTTTTTCTTCTATGTATATGGCTTTAGAAGCTTAGAGCTTTCTTGGGCAGGGCTGGAGTTTTGAGCCTGCCTTTTGGTCTTTCCTTTTGTCATTTTTCTATATTTCCTTGCTTTGAGCGGTGTTACAATGCTTCCTCTGGATGTGTGGTGAGTTACCTCCTGCACCCTCAGTTCCTGGAGCAGCGCTGGCTCACCTACTGGCTCTTGGCTCCCTAAATTGAAAGGTGGAAGCTGGGCCTCGTGAACTGGGGCCCATGGAATCTTGGGCCGCAGTCCCGTGTCCAAGGGGGTGAGTATGATCTCAACCACCGGGAGTGCTGGTTTTAAGCTCTCCCCAGCCCAGCCCGCACAGCGCTGTCAGGCCCCCAGCTTGGCCTTGGCCTCCTGAAATGAGAGAAGGCCGCTGAGCATGTTGCACTAAGGCAGTGGAGCTTCCCGGACTGGGTCCCGTGTACCCGGTAGCTTGCCAGAAGCTCAATTGCCCGGAGCCCATGTTGCCAGCTCTCCATAAGCCCACCTTGGGGCAGCAGGACTCACCTCACAGGGTCCTAACTTCCCTCTTTAGGCTCTTGGCTCCTTAAATTGTAAGGCGCATGCTCGGTCTGGGTAACTGGAGCCTGCAGAATCTCGGGCCACAGTCCTTTGTCCTAGGGAGTGGGAAAGATCTCCCAGGCGGTTAGTCCCCCAGCTCCACCTCTGCCTCCCAAACTGAGAGAAGGTCACTGGGCATGCTGTACTAAGGCAGTGGAGCTTCCAGGACTCTGTCCAGTGTACCAGTAGCTAGCCAGAAGCTCGATTCCAGAGATGGCTTTCAGGCGGTGATTCCAAAGGAGTGGTTTGCACACCCTCAGCTCAGGGTCCAGGCGATGGAGGTATTTCCTCCCTAGTCTTCCTGGTGGATGGGGCGGTGGCCGAGGCCCGCGCATGACCCATTGGCCCCAGACTCCTCCATTTTCTTCTTTATCTTTTTTTAGTTGAAAAAGGCCTAAAGAATTTTCTCCTACATTTGTCTTTTAAAAATATTATTGTTTCCTTTAAAACTTTTTATTGTGTTTAACAAAACATATTCAATGTGTTTGATCCATTTTCTTTTATCCTTTCAAAAACCATGAATTTTGCAAGAGATTTCATTCAAAACCAACAAATATTCTTTCCTTTTTGCTCTTTAGATAAAAATCATAGGTCTCTGAGCATAGTACTACTCAAATCCAGATCAGCATTGATTACTACTGACTGACATTGATTAAGGACTGACATTGATTATGTATGTCAAGGTCCTTGCCATGGTTGGATTGTTGTTAACACTGGAAAAAAATGTGGAACCCCAAGAGTCTTGACAATTTACTGATTTCTGTCTAATTTCATAAAATTACTAATATGTATCTTTCCATATACTTAAAGGTTTCTCCAGGCTTAATTTTTTAGCCCTTATGATGGTCCTTTCTCACTTCATTCAGCAAACGGGCAAGAACAGTTGATTTAAATTGTACTGTTGAGCCATGTACACAGGAGAAGACATGTATAGATCAGAGTATTTTAAATAGATCTTTTCATGTATTATCTTACATAATTGTTAAGGTTTAGAACAAGAATGCTCCTCCAAAGACTTCATGCACTCATAGGCAAGGCTTGGGAATCATGGAGGTGATATAGCTGACTTTGTGCTTAGAAGACAGTGCATGGTCAGAAGAGAAATATCACTGGAGATGTGACCTGCAAAGGTAGATTTCATTCCCCACCTCTTCACTTATCCTGCTCCTTCCTGATTTCCTGACAAGCTGATTTCCTCTGCCCAGTCCCTTCCACTGGACCTTGTAGCCAACCCACCATGGACTATAAATGTGAGTCCAAATCAACTTTTGTTGCTTTAAATTATGAGTGTCAGATATTGTTTCCTGGTGACAAGAAAGCAGCTGAGACTGGATTTGGTACCTAATGACATCATTGCTGTAGCTATTACCTGACAATGTGGTTCATAGGCTGTTGGAAATAGATCACAAGAGGGGTTTGAAAAGATTTGGAGAACCAGATTGGGAAGCTCAAGAATGCTGTAAGCTGATCTTGGTGAACAATTTCTGGTCAGAGATTAGCAGCCCTGAATACTGAAAGAGATGCAAATGGTAAAAGTCAGATACAGTAGTTTTCTAGTGGGAACAAAGATTCCATTGGCCATTGGGCTAGAGACCATGTGTGCTATGTTATGGCACAAAATTTGTCTCACTTTTTCCCTTGCTCTGCAAATGAGTAGAAGACTAAGAAAGAGTAGTAGACTAATTAATGTAATGGAGAAAACTTCAAAGCAGTCTTTCCCCCAGTGTTTCAATAGTTCCAAACCTGCTCAGAAGCCCAAGTCAAACTCTGAGTGAGACTCCCAGCAAACTCTTGCAAACCTCCATAAAAATGAGTTCTGTAATCCCAGTGTACAATGGGACAGGGTAAGCATTCCCATTCCAACAGAGAGGGGTAGTGTTTTAAACAGGAGACCAAAACCCACCAGGACAAACCTGTAGCTCCATGACTTTTGGGTGTGAGATGTGAATTCATAAGGATTTGAGTGGTTCTACTCCTGTAAGCATGTGGTCACAGCCCACATGGCATCTCAGGGTCTCTACTGACTTTTGAGCTACATTCCCACAATCACACACACACACACACACACACACACACACACACACACACTTCTCTCAGAATCATATTCTGCCATTCAGGGCAGTGGCAGGACTGTCCTTCAATTTGCCACTCTCCACTCCTCCCTCCCCAGTTGTGATACCGCTTCCAAGATTTCCTTTTAAATCTCAGTGGAAGCCTGCAGGGCTCTACAGCTCAGCCTCCCGGGTGCTGGGACTGCAGTCACGCATCACCACACATAACTGAATTTATTTTTAATCATGCTAACTTCTTCAGTAACCACACATCCTTTGGTATCAATATTACATACAATTCTTTTCATGCTTAAATATAAGGGGTACTTTATTTTGGTTTCTTTTTTATGAGCTAGAGATTAAGGACAGGGTCTCTGCTGAGCTACATCTTCACCCCTCATCCTTCTTTAATTTATCTTCTCTTATTTTAATTTTTCTTTTGAAATGGGTCTTGTTTTGCTGCCAAGGCTGGGTTTGAATTTCTGATCATCCTGTTTCAACTCTTCCCTTCAATAACACTTAGTAATACAGGTGTATGCTACTGTTCTCTACACAGAATTAAGATTTTCAAATTCATGTGCTTTGCTTTTGCTCGAGGTTCGCACTATGCCTGTAGTTTAAACTAGTGTCATGCTACCATTTAAATATTTAATTAAACAGTAGTATTTCATTTTTAATTCACTCTCACATAATGTTGTAGGACATAGACAAAATGTAGAGCAAGATTTTTCCAGAGTGTAACGTGTCTGATCACTAATCTAATACCAGATAGAGTCTATATTTCCAACTAAGCCCTCAGAACCTAGCCTGTACTGGCTGCATTCATTTGTGTCAGCATTGTGGTTTTCTAGTCAGCTACCAGAATCATACATCATGCTGTGCTTACTGTATTTCAGGGCTTCTCTGGAATGCATCCCCAATCCTACCCATGACCCTTTCTTGCAACCAGGTCCAAAGACTTCTAAATCAATGTGATTTGATATAGTCACAGCAGTGTTCCCACTTCCTTGACACCAATTTTCTGTATTCTTGTTTCTGGCTAAAATATTTGACATATGCAACTTAAAGGAGGAGAGGTTCATTTATCTCAGCATTTCAGACAATTCAGCCTGTGTTCACCTGGCTCCAAAGCAGGAACATCACGTTGGTGATGCTTGGTGGTGCAGATTAGAAAAAGTGAAAGGCCGGCAGGGACCAGGAGTCAGGTACAGTCACCAAGGTCACTGTCTCTGGGACTCACCAGACACATCCAGAAGTGTGCTTCACTCACTCTAAGTGTCTCAATACCAGCCAAGCAGACTACCATGGTAAAAGGCAACGCCTTTGCATTGACATTCAGAGACCTGCATATGTCATTAACTGTCACTCTGTCCGAGAACCTATCCTGATTTCTCCACTGGACTCTACCTCACAGACTTGCTAAAATATCATGCTGTCTAAGGTCTTAGCCCAAAATACTCATTCTAATTTCAATTTTCTCATAGAGAACAGGGCTTGGTTACTTGCTCAGACATTTAAAAATTAAAGTTTGCTTTGAATTAGATTTATCTTGAATAGATGTTCAGCTTTAAAAATGTTACTGAATATTACTACCCTCTATTTTTGTCTGTAAAATCTTAATCCTATCTTTCTATGCCTTCGGCAAAGAGTGACATATTTTTGAATATTTACATTGTATATTCATACAATTCTTATTAAATTTTATTCCATTAAAGAATTAACTTTTATTTTTCCATTTGGACTCCTATTTTTGCTGTATTTTGAGAAGTCATAAAGAAAAACAAGTGTTGTACATTTGTACCATAACCTCCATTAACAGAGAACATCTAGCATGATATATAAAGAAAATATATTTCCTTTTATACTTGGAAAGGAAACAAATGGAACCTGCTCTTTCCAAAGCTATAAGGAGAGTTATCAAGGTGATCACACACATGCACACGTGTGCACACCATAAACACCTCTGTGGTCTTCTTCAGATATAAATCAAAGTATGAATAAGTATCCAAAATTTACATTTAAGAAAGTTCTATATTATTAATGTTTTAACCAAACATTGGAAAACTGTTTAGAATTCCAAGTAAACCAAAATAGTAAATGAATGTCCATACAGGATATAGTAGAAATTTGTATAGTGAAAGTTCTTGTTCAAGTTTATACACATCTGGGTACAAAATAAGCACAATTTCAGTTGTCTTTCTTTGCCTTTGGCCTTAATGTAGGTCTAAGAGGAATTTAATCTTATTTTCAGCTTTTACCTTAAATTTCTGTGTTGTAATAGGTTTAGAATGGCTTAGGATCATCTGTTTCCATGATTATCATTCCACCTAACCTAACAATTACAATGCCTTTAACAAGGTGGTATGAAATATACCACAATGTGCAGAAATCTAGGACTGTCTCCAAAATCCAAGCATTAGTGGGAGGCAATATACACAGGTGAATTGTGAGAAAGTTTTACACTGCTATTCTTGGAAGCAGATACTCTATATCAAAATAATTTGTCGTATAATTGTTTTCTTTACTCACAAAATTTGGAATAACCTTGAAAAAAGACAGTGAAACTGTTCCTTTGGTCATGAACATACTTAGAAGAAACAATGATGCTAGAGCATAATCTTCAATAAATAGGAAAATTATGGACTTACTTAGGTGCTAAAAATTTTGAAGTACTCAAATAGACCAAGCAAGAGCTGGATATTGTGTGAGAAGCTATTTGGGGCGTGGTACTGGATACTGAACCCAGGACCTGACACGCATCACACACTGCAGGTATGTATTCTACCACTTAGCTTATTCCTCCAGCCTTCATAAAGGTAATTTATCATAATGTTTCTATTTTGTTTCTTACTGGAAGTTTGTTTTGTTAAAATGCAATTTCCAGGAAGATTTTTATTTGTATTAATTTAATGATGACGTTACCAGCAGGAAGACCAGGCAGTATTAACTATCACAGTGATCAGTGGAGCCCAGGCCAATGCAGACAGGAGGCTTAGCACACACCTAAAACATTTCTCAGATACACAGCTGACTCTTAACAAAAGTAAATGGATTGAAATATGCGATTGCATTAGTTTGAATTACTTGCAAGATCACTTTTTTAGGTTGAATATTTTTTCATTTGAGCTTTACTGCAGTATAATGGATAAATAAATATTGTATATATTTAATGTATAAAAATTGATAATTATATATAAATCATAAAATGATCTAGTTTGACTATCTCAGAAAGACACACTTACTTGCAAATTTTTAATGTTTAACATTTAATTTAAATAATTAAATTATTTAATTGATAAAATACACAGGTTCATCCTTGGACATTTGATTATTGTTAAACTACAACATCTTATTTAGGGATTTCTCTGAGAGAAGTAGTCAGAAAATGTTAATGAATAGTAATCTAAAAAAGAAATATTTCATTCCAAAGGGTTTAACATTTATGATACAAAATGTTCAAATTATAATATGTACAACTATGGAAATATATTCTGAAAAGTGTTTAAAATGAATAAGAGAAACCAGGCATGGTGGCTTTTGTTTATAAATCTGGCACTCTGGAAGACTGAGACAGGTCACAAGATTGAGAACAGTTTGGACAATTTAATAAAATTGTCTCAACATGAAAAGGGCAATAGCTCAGTGTGAAGATTATAGGTTCAACCCTTAGTACCAAAAAAGAAAATTAAGAGGCAGTATAAATATCAATAAATCCCCTAGTTCATACTCTGTATATCTGCATTGTTTATGTACCCATAAATATCATTACTTAGTAAATAAGACATTCAAAATTATACAATAAAATAGACTGTCCTTTTTAAACAACTGTTATTGTCGAAAGATGGCAATAAAATTCTTTGTGGTGATTTCTTTCTTATCTTTAGTACGTTTTCCTGATAAACAATTTCATAAAACAGTAAGTTTATTTATATATGAAAAGTTCTGCATTTCTACCATTATAATTCTTAATGTCAGTATAGTCCAGCTATGGGGAGGTATAGTGTGACATTGCTTTATTAATGCTGACACTTTCCCTGTAGACTGAAGAAATTTCATTCTCTGTGTATATAAAGATATTATTAACATTCAGGTACTGTTTCTCTACCAACTAATCTACTTAAAAATATTTGCATCAAATCAAATTTGCTAACCAGTCAGCTAAATAAAAAATACACTATAATTTATAGGCCAGGGTTCATATTAGTGCAGTTTAGTTATTTAGAGCATGGAAGAATTATCAGTCAGTCTCATTACCAAGGAAAAACATGTCATGAATTCTGTAGGCACTGTCACTTTGCTGATACTCTACTGAGTTGATTTATAGTCTATATTTCAAATGTCTAAAAATATGTTGAAGTTGGAGGCTTACTGATAAGTCTAGTAACATTAAAATGTGAAATTTGCCTTTTGCACTGTTTTATGAAAGGATGGTATTTTTCCCTTATGAAATTTGCAAAGTAAAAAGGAACAATGGTCTAACGTACACTAAAGTAGTAGTGTTTTTGAACAATTTAGCATACAGTTACTAAATAAAATGCACTCAATTACTTCAAAGGTTTGTGAATAGGTGCTCTGCTATCCTGTTTTGCAGGTGGTGGATCTGCGTTACAGAGAATAGCATACCCAAATTTACAAAGTAAGTATAGGACGAAGTAGGATTAATTAGCACACATAGGTGTAGTTTTGACTTTTTCTTACACATGACATGAGCTGCTGTGAATATTGAAGGGGAGATGAGCATCTGGAGAGCAAGGTAAAGAAATTCTTTTAGTGCCATAGTATTGATTATGCTGATGCTAGAAGACATTTACCCTATTGGAGAACTCAAGTAAAGTTTTCTGATCTTTCCATATGAAAGTGAAATCACAACATATATTAATCAGTTAACAAAGCTATACATGTAGAGAAGAGAGGTGACAATCAAAATTACTTAGAGCACATTGAAAAACAGCTGTACTTTATTAGCCAGTGTGTTGATAAGATTGCAGGTAGTATGTTCTTCAACAAGAAAATAATGAAGTTGGATTAAAGTATTGATCACAATGAAGAAACCAACTAGCCAGCCAAGTCTAAGAGAGGAAGAAAAGAAGGTGACATCACCTAAGGCCTAAGGCTATCACAAAGAAGGAAGTCATTCAGATCCATCATAAAAGCATTTGTAATATTCTTTATCTAGAGGAAGATATACATTTTCATTTGTCTGTTTGCTTGTATTTGTTTTAAGAAAAGTAAAGTTTGCTTGTGATTTCATGTGATTTCCTTGTTTATGCTGGCATAAATCTAATGTGGCATATGGCTAGTATTTCTTTATGATGAACTTAGTTATTCTGAATCTTTTTATGTCTTCTAAAGTCTAATCAAAATTAATGGCTTAAGATTCCTTGATGTTATTAATCCTTACCACACCATTGGAGAATTCTAATTCCTAGATCACCTAAATCAAAACAAAACATTCTCTAAAAGTAATTATAAAATCTATGAGTAAATTTAGAAAATTATCATTCCTCATAAAGGATCATTAATTTTAAATGGCAAATATGTAGATATTATTACATCTGTAGTTCTCAAGAGCAGAGAGCTTGAGATTGCTGATCCTAGCCAGGTTGTGAAAGGAACAAGGATATAGCATGTGCTAAAGTAGCAAATTCATCACTTTCATGTACTTCAAAAGTCAGAAAAATCTTGAATTATCTTAAATTTTGTGACTTTCGCTTTTGGTAATTCAAAAATTTAGAAAATAGGAAACTGTCGGCTGATTCTCATGCATTTGCATGTGTAGCTATAAAAACAAATTATATCACCATTTGTACATATTGTACAAACACCAGAAAATTACTGGATCTCTGCATAGAGGGAAAAAAATCGCCATTTTGAAGCAAACTTGAACAAATGGTACCTTTCACATAGTTGTAGTAGAGCACAAATGGTACATAATAGTTTTTATTTGACTATTAGATATTTTAAAATTTCACTTTTTCTACTACATATGGATCTTTTAAAGACTACTTCTTCAATACAAATAGAATCTATTTTTTATTATATTAAATGATAATTAAATGGTTTTTGATTGACAAGAAAATGTTTCCAGGACTTTTCAATTATTTAAAGTGATTATTATTTTCTACTTCACACAAAAAATGTAATCTTATTCAACTATTACTTTAAAAGTAATCTACTAACAATCTAATTCAAAAGAGTCATTGTCCTTTTCCAGCATTGCTATAATATAGCCTCATAACTTTCATGTATGCCTCATGGAAATGAAAAGAGATCTGCACTGAAAAGATATGCTAAAACTCAGATACTGACACATACGTGGATTTCTGCTAATCTACTAAGATTGACCAAGTACATAACAAAAACATTTTAAAGAAATATAATCACTTATCTATGTGCCAAGTTTATACATGATAGGACTCTATTGGTTCTACTAAATAATGGACAGCTAAGTTTAAAGCAGTTTACAGAATGAGCACAAAGGTAAGTTGGAATTGGTTGGAACCGTAGTTCTAAAAATGAGTAAATGTATACATATACTGTCATGCGTATGTCTATGCTACTATCTTTGTATGTATACAAGCTAAATAATAACTAATTTTAAAACATTATCAAAGTATTTAAAGTAAAACCAGGTGTGGGGGCACATGCATGTAACCCTTGAGTTCCAGAGGCTGAAGCAAGAGGATTGTCCTGAATTCGAAGCCAGTCTTGGCTACATAATGAACTCACGGCCACCCTAAACTACATAGTGAAATTGTATCTTAAAGCATAAAATAAAAAAATAAAATAAAATAAACACACAAAAAAGTCAAAGAATAGTCACCATAGAAACAATAATTCATGGACACGATGAAAATAAATATCATATTTAATAAACATCAGGTAATTGCGTGTTATTAACACGGTGAATCTTGCATAAACTTATGCATATTCTGCATAATATACAGTATTTGTAATTGTTCTTGTTTTTGTTTCTTTTTTCTGTACTAGGAAATGAGCCCAGCAGTCTTTACACTAAGCTACATTCCTAGCCCCAGACAGGCAGGAACACACCAAGTGGCTAAATTGCCCAGGCTGTGTCCCAACTTGCCACCCTCCCTCCTTAGCCTTTAAGAACACTGAGATTATGGGTCTGCACCACAATTCCAGATTCATAATTTTAATATTTTTAAACTTTAAAAGTTGGACTTCAACAATATGCTTTATTTTTATAATGCCTTGATAACTAAATAATGGAGCTAATAAAATACATAGTGTTTGTGCATTTGTAAATTAAAATTTGTGGCTTATATTTGTAAATTTCTAAAACATCATTTTAGAGGATGTAGCATGGCTGATAGAGGAGGTGACTCACTGGAGAGGCTTGGAGAAGATCAACTAAAAACACAAGTAATTGGAAGAAGGGGACAAACACCTTGATGAAAACATCAGTTTGAAGGAAGAGACTTGTAGACCAAAAAAAAGTATTCATAGGTATTTAAAATAGTCAGAGAGGGCTGCCCACAGGGCCACAGCCTGCACCCAAAGTGGGAAATGACATTTCTAGAAAACCCCTAATACTGGTGGACCCAAGTGATGTGCCAGGGTCAATCCACAAAAGAAGATTCATGGTGTACAACCTCTCACTGCGTGGCATCGTCCCCTCTCCAGACAGAGGACATTGCAGCCTGGCTGAGTTTTTTGCTGGCACACACCGGAGTGCAAGAACCAGGAGCTACTCCCTCCCTCCACTCACCCTTTTCTTCTCGGACTCTGAGCTGATAAACAAGCAATGGCTGTCTGTGTCGGGAGTCTTCAATACTGTACCCCGCGAGCACTGGGGAGCCTGCAACTTAGCCCAAGCAAACTGGGACATTCATCAGCACACTGAGCTAACACGGGTCTATTTGGAGTCTGTATTCGGCAACCAGGAACCACTTGAGCCCACACTGAACTCTGTCTGCCGTGTCCCAATCCTGCGCGGGCCACAGCTTCTGCTGACCTGGAACTCCAGCCACCTGGCACCTGGAGTTTAACATGGGCTGTTCTACGCACCTGGGCACAGCAGCGTCGCCACCTGCATTCAGCCAGAGCCTCAGACCCGGTTCCTGCCTAACACAACAACCCATTTTCTGCCTGGCTGAACCGCCCGGGATACTGACTGCCCGTTCCGCCCAGTAGGCTGGACACTCATGAGACACCGCTCACTGCTGCGCACCCTCACGGTTTATAGAAGTCGTTCACCTCAGTCCTGTCCAGATGTGTTTGTCCTCTGAGCATCCACAGGATTTAAAGTCAGGTCCAAGAACGCACAGTTGCTTATACATATGAAGAGGCTGTCCCACAGACACTGGAATACATTGGGTAGGCAAGGCAAGCAATTTAAACAGAAGGGAAAGTAAAAGAACAAAAAACGGGAAAATAATACAGTAACAGTGAAAAGTCAATTCCTATCAGTTATAACAATCAATGCAAGTGGTCTCAGTTCACCAATCAAAAGAAATAGACTGACAGAATGGATAAAGAAACAAGATCCAACAATATGTCACCTACAAGAAACACATTTAACTCAACCCCTCAAAATATTCATAGATTGAAATTCAAGGGGAGGAAAACAATAGTCCATGCAACAAAAGATTGGAAAAAAAAGCAAGCGTAGCTATTCTATGTGCAGAGGAATAGATTTCAAGTCAATACTGATCAGCACAGGCAAAGAACATCATTTGTTAAGGAACTTGTTAAGGAACAGTCCAAGAGGAAGAGATTACAATCATAAATATATATGAAACAAATACTGGCTCAGCTAACTATATAAAACGAACACTAAGTGATAAGAAAAGTCAGATTAGCATTAATTCAGGTATAGTAAGATATCTGAATATGCCACTATCACAAATAGAACAACTAGACAAATTACGCAAAGAAATACCAGAACTGAAACAAACCTTGGAACAGATGGACTTAGTTGATATCTACTGGATGTTCCACCCAACAACACAATACATGTTCTGCTCAGCATCGCATGGTCTTTCTCCAAAGTATACTAGACACTAGCTCATAGAACATGCTTAAGTAAATGCAAAACAATTGATATTATCACATCACTGGGCAATGAAATTGGAAATCAATGGCACAAGAAACCACAAAACTACATAGACATATGAAGATTAAATAATACCTTCTTGAACAATCAATGGGTCACACATGGAATTAAAAAAGAAATGAGTGTCTGCAATTGAATGATAAAGCCAATGTGATGTAACAGAGCTTATGGGACCAATGTAAGCATATCTAGAAGAAAAGTTTGTAATGGCACATTAAAAAAATAAAGAAACAAAAATAGAATGTTCTTAAATTTTTAAAACAGGAACAAATTAAACTCAAAGTTTGCACAAAGAAGGAAATTAAAGATCAGAGCAGAAGTTAATGTGATCGAGAGTAAGAAAATAATACAAAATATTGATTAATTCAAGAGTTTACAGGTTAAATAAAATAGAAAAATCTTAGCCAAACTTATCAGTAAAAGGAAAGAAAAGATTGATATTCAGGCAATTAAGGAAGAAAGGGAAGAAATCAAAACACGCTGTAGAAATCTAGAAGATCATCAATGCCTAATTTGGAAATCTGTACTCAAGATGGAATATTCACAAGGAATGGATAGATTCCTGTCTACATGCTGATTATCACAGCTGAATTAAGAAAATGCAAAATTCAAAGCAATCCAATATCAATCAATGAAATGGAAGAAATAATAAAAAATACCAATAAATAAAAGCCCAGGTCCTAATGGATTCACCATGTCTGAATTCTACAAGAAATTTAGAGAAAATTTAATGAAACTATTCCTCAAGCTCTTTAATGGAATTGAAAAGGAACAAATATTCTCAAACTCCTAGAGGCAAGCATTACCCTGATACCAAACCCAGAGAAGGAACCAACCAAAAAAGAGAACAACAGGCCAAGCCTTTTAAAAAGAACAGACGAAAAAATTCTAAGTTACTGGCAAACACAGTGGAACAATTCATGGAGATTACACACCATGTCCAAGTAACATTCATCCCAGGGATTCAGGGATGATTCAACATGTACAAGTCAATAAAAATAATATACCAAATTAACAGAACCAGAAAAAATCCACATAAGCATGTCAATGGATGCAGAGAAAGCTTTTAACAAAGTCTAACATAAAACTTGATGATAAAAAATCTTGAAGTCAGAGCAGAAGTTCTTTATCTCTATCTATGACAAACCAATAGCTTACATCACACTAAGTGGACAGAAACTGAAAGTTTTACTCTAAAATAATGGACAAGACAAGGAGGCTCACTATCGCTTCTCTTGTTCAGTATAGTTCTGGAAACACTAGCCAGAGCAAGTAGACAAGAGAAGTAAGTAAAAGAAATGATGATAGGAAAGAAAGAAGTAAAATTATCTCTATTTGTGTATGCTCTTCATAGGGGACCACAAAAACTCCATTGAAATACTCCTAGATTTAATAAACAAATTTGGTAGTGTAGCAGGATACAAAGTCAACACTCAGGAATCAATAGCATTCTTGCACACAAATAACAAATTCACTTGATAGAGAAATTAAGGAAACCACTCCCTTCACAATGGCCTTAGGAAAAAGTAAATACTTAGGAATCAGTCTAACAGAAGAAAAAAGAACCTTCACATTGAAAACTACAGTACTCTGAAAAGGGAAACCAAAGAGGATAGCAGAAAATGGAAATATACTCCTCGTGCTTGGACAAGCAGATACAATATAGGGAAGATGGTCATATTTTCAAAACTGTTATACAAATTTGATACAATCCTAATAAAAATACCAATAGCATATCTTGCAAAACTAGGGAAATCAATCCTAGAATTCATGTGAAACTAGAAGAGACTCAGCATACAAATCAGTTTTAGGCAACAAAATCAAGGCAGGGGGCATTGAAAGTTATACTACCAAGTTACCATGATAAGAATGCATGGCGCTGGTGAGAAAAAAAAGACTTGAAGATCAGTGGAACAGATTAGAAAATGCAGAAACAATTGCAAATGCACTCAGTGACATGATTTTTGACAAAGGGGCCAAACGCCTTCACGGGAAGAAGGCCTCTTTAGTAAAGGGTGCTGGAAAAACTGGCTTTCCATGTGCTTCAGATTGACCTATGTCTCTCATCATGCACCAAACTAAAATCAAAGTGAATCTAAAACCTAAATATTAAAACAGAAACACCTAATCTGAAGGAAGATAGAAGAGGTAAAATTCTTGAAGATGAAAGTGAAGGTAAATACTTTATGAACAAATTCCTTGACTACTGGAAATCAACCACTGGGATTGCATCATATAAAAAGCTTTGAACAAAAAATGTGCCTAACAGTGTGAAGAGACAGCACATAGAGACAACATATATTCTTGTTTCTTCAGGAAAAGGACTGACATCCAGAATATATAAAGAACTGAAAAAAATCAAGACTCTGCTAAATTTAAAGATTCAATCTAAATATGATCCCCTGAAATGAATAGACTTTTTTTTTTCAGAAGAAGAATTGCAAACAGCATATGTATATATATTTTTCCATGGATACTAAAGGCATCAATCATGTCCTGTATTGTAATTGATTTAGTAGACCATCATTGCTGTGAGCATTTTTACTGCTTTTAGATTCATGTCTCATGTTTGTAGTTCTGAAAAAAAATCTGTTCATTTTAGGAGCCCATATTTGGATTGAATATATATACATTATACATTATACATTATACATTATACATTATACATTATAAATTATATATTATAAATTATAAATTATAAATTATAAATTATAAATTATATGTTATATGTTATATGTCATATGTCATATGTCATATGTCATATGTCATATGTCATATATCATATGTCATATGTCATATGTCATACGTCATATATCATATATCATATATTAATTATATATTTTACATTATACATTATACATTATATATTTATTATATATTATATATTATACATTATACATTATATATTTATTATATATTATACATTATACATTATACATTATACATTATACTGTATACTATATACTATATACTATGTATTATGTATTATGTATTATGTATTATGTATTATGTATTATGTATTATGTATTATGTATTATGTATTATGTATTATATATTATATATTATATATTATATATTATATATTATATATTATATATTATATATTATATATTATATATTATATATTATATATTATATATTATATATTATATATTATATATTATACATTATACATTATACATTATACATTGTACATTATATATTTATTATATATTATACATTATACATTATACAATATACATTATACATTATACATTATACATTATACATTATATATTATATATTACATATTATATATATATCTTGAATGTCACTGATCATTTCATCTAGGTAAATTAAAATAACACTGAGGTTTCTTCTTATTTCTGAAGAAACAATGTCTATCATCAAGAAATCAAGCAATAGTAAATGTTTATGAGACTATGGGGAAAATGGAACCATTCTCCGCTGCTGCTGGGAATGTGCCCTGGTACAGTCACTGTAGAAGTCAGTATGGAGACTGATGGAAAAGCTAAACTCAGAGGCTCCACTTGCCCTGGCTGTTGCCCTTCTTGAAATTCTCCGGAAATAGCTGAAAGCATCAAACCACAGCAATATAGACACACACCCATGTTTACAAAAGAAGGATTTGTAACAGCTGTATTTTGGAAACAGCCCTTATCTCCTTTGATGGTTTAATGGATAAAGAAAACATGGTTTTTATATGCAGTTTTTATATGCAGATTTATATACTACTTGACCTTAAAAAAGGATAAACTTGAGCCATTTCTAGGTAAATGCATCCACCTTAAAACCATAAACTTAAGTGAAATTAATCTCAAATACATTTACATATTGAATTGTTTCTCTGTGTGAGAAACTCAAAGTGTAAATAAAGATCAAAATATATAATAGGTTTTTTGAAATAGGAAGAAAATATTTGAATGGGAAAGGGAACAAGAAAGGAGAATGGGAAAAATAAATAAGTCAATAGGGATTAAAATTTAGAAAGAATGTTAGGAAAACAATAGAAGGAAAGTTTTGTAAATAAAGAGAGGAAGAAACATTGAAGGAAAGGTATAGAAGTGGAAAAAATAATTACAGTGTACTATGTATATAGACAAATTCCCTACAGTGAATGTGATCATTTGTCAAAAATGTTTAGTAAAATGAAATTTTAGAAAATACACCACTTAAACATATATTATTACTTTTAATGCTAAAATTAAGATGAATATCTTTGGTGATATTCTTGAAAAGCAACGTCCTCAAGGTAGAATAGATTGAATAGGTCAAAAGTCTTCAAAGAATTTTAGTAGATAGTGTCAAATTGCCATTTAAATTTGTCATGCTAGTGAATATAGCATTATACATTGGTGTATGTTTCTCACAGGTATGCCAACATTGGGAGCTGTACCATTTATTTTACTGTTTTTTTCAAATTTAAGTAAAAACAGTAGTGTTTTATTTTTAATGTATATTTGTTTGGTTTTGAACTGTCTCATGCTTACTGACCATAATAATTTTTATTGCAAATAGAGTATGAGTCGCAAGTCTCCTTCATGTAACATGTAATTTTTCCATGAGTTCTAGAGATGTAAATAACATCCTGCAATGTAATTGATTTCGTAGAACATCTTGCTGTGACCATTTTTATTGTGTTTTATTCATGTCTTGTGTTAAAACTTAAACTAAATTAAGAGTTTGAGATTTAAGTAGTCAATATGAAATACAACTTTAAAACTACCATAATGTTTTGTGAATAGTAAAAGAAAAATCAACACAGCATGAATTATAAGCAACAATTTTGAACATATAGGTTGAAGTTTGTATTTCAAATCACTAAAATAGTGATGAAATGTGTGAGTCATTTCTAGAGATAGTTAATCCACACTCTCAAATTAATCTTTATCTCAAAACTCAGTTCAAAGACTTATAACATAAAAATAAATCACGAGAAAATGTAAAAATAGACTAAAAATTTAAAATACAAGTTTGAAAAAAGCATTTCTCAGCATGACGTCTCACGGAAAATTTCTCTAAGGAAGGAATAATTATATGAACAAAGAAACTTTGTGAGGACACAAATCTCAGTGATACTTTTCTTTAAAATTGTAAAAAAGTAGCTCTTATCCAAATACTGAATACTTCATGTGTGCTTCTGACATAGAAACAAATTAGATGATGAAGGTCTCTATTCTTACACTGTAGGCTTCTGTTCTGAAGGAGATTGATTCGGCTATTGCTTTTATAAGACAATGAGATAGGGTTAAATATAGGTAAGCCCAGAGAAATATATCAAAGTGAAGTAAGTCATTCTGTATGATCATGAAACATTCCCAGGGTTATACTTCATTCAGTCTAACATTACAGTAGAACTCAATATTGTGAAATAAATGAAGATAATTTTAGACATAAGATATGATCCATACAGAGCCATTAAAATCAGTGCTATTTAAAGTCTGTTATTCTCCAGTAAAATGTGTATGCTGAAGACCAGACAATGAAGTTAGGAAAGCTGGATGATTATAAAATGTTTTCCTCTGTTTTTGCATATCTTTTTTCATTATATCCATCTATCATTATTATCTATCATTCCAACCATTCATTCCTCTTTCCTTTCATTTATGTATCTTAATCTGTGCTTCACTGAGGCCATACTGTGTGGTGATATTTTGTTATCTCCCTTCATGATACATTCTTTAGTGTCCTGGCTACTTTTTATCAATTAACTTGGCAAGCTTTTTTTATCTAAACTCTTCAATAAAATGTATATATTCAAAGTGATCTTTATTGAGTGTTTTATTTTGTGTTCTCATTATATAGTTTTCCTAGGCAGTCTCTTGTATTCTCTTTGGTTTTAACTGTAATTCCTGACTTTTGCAAAGGAAATTGCAAGGACACTTTGTAATCAACTCCTGACCCTTTCCCCTATCTCAGTGCTTCTGTTTGGGATGTGACACCACAACTTCAAATGTGCTCAGAATATGCCTGACTCATCCTTTTCTCAGTCTGTGAGTCTGCCCCTACTTCTATACATTCAGTTTATGAACCTCCTCTCACCTGTATGTCTTCTATCATCACTTCTGTATCCATTACTACTGCAGCAGTGTCCACGCCTTGTCTGGTTTGTCCCACTATACCGCCTCATGCTGCAGCCACAGGAGGGGCAGCGTGACATCTTATGCTACTGCATTCCGCATCAAGTTCATGGAGGGTCCCCAAGTCAAATCACAATTATCCTCCAAAGGGGGTGTGTGTGTGTGTGTGTGTGTGTGTATTTATATCTGCATTTGCATCTAGATCCATCCAATACTAGGTCTAGATTTAGGCCCATGTCTATGTATCTATTTATTTTGCTTCAAGATGTCAATTATAGCATGTAGTGTAAAAATCCAAAAACACTGATTTTAAATTGTTTGAAAATGATGAAATACCTTCTCAAGCTTCAAATTGAAATACAAAAAAATCACCATAGCCTCAGAATTTTCTGTGTGTCTGTGTGTGTCTGTGTGTCAGTGTGTGTGTTGACCAAGTAAAGCCCCTTCCAAAATGTCAGTATCAATTACCAATGAGAATTTTGTTACAATATTTGGTTTTTAAACAACATTATAAATGTTCATGTCTAAGTACTAAAACTTAATGTTGCCCGATTTTTAATCCGTGACCATTAACTACTATGTTGGTCACTTTTCATACATCATTTTAGCTCCTTAGCCTTCAGTATTTCCTTTGTAACACAAAAATTTGGCAAAGCCAATGTCTAGTATGATTAATTAATAAAGTAATAATTTTGAAAGCATCCAGCGATTTACTGAGGGATTTTGCTTTTGTAGATTTTATCTAATATCTTCAGTTTATCAGCGACTTTTTGTCCATGGCAAACTCAGTGTGTTATTTTTGACAGTGAGACGGCTCTTGTCTAGCCTGCTTTTCTTCTAGTCGTTCCAGTGAAATTAATGTTTCTAGAAATGCTTACAGTTCTCACTTTGTCTTCAGACACTGATTAGTTTTTGCAGAAATATCTCACTACTAGATTGCAACAGAAAATAAAAAAAGACTATTCCCCCCCCAAAAAAATGTGATTAAGCAAACTGGCTATTTTCTCCTTACCAAATAAAAATGCTCAGTCTTTTGGTACATATTTCACTCAGTGCCAAGAGTGAACATACCTTTGGTTTTTCACACAGATCCTATTATCTGTTCTATCACTTTTCATGAATGGATGAGAACAGTTTTGTTCCAAGGTACCATTTCATGAGTATTCTGGTGCCTGAGAAGGTTTTCTAGTTGTCCCCTCACTTTTTGCTTTCATAGGGCATATAACGAGTTTTGACTCTAACTTCGGGTTTTGAAATAATGAAATTTAAAACAATTCTTTCTGACCAGTTGTATACTCCACACTTCAAAATTATGGGCAGTGTATAGGTCACTAGCTCTTATAGAACCATGGGAAAGAAATGCTGATGTAGTCAGGGTTTGCAGGAGACTGGTTATGACACAGGACAGAGGGTAGAAAGCAGAATTATGCAGATCTGCCTACACACTAGAGACACAGGGAGTAGCTCTAATACAGCACAAGGAGCTGAGTGCAGAAGAATGCAGATCTCTGCACGTTAGAGACACAAGGGATTCAGCTGAGGGCCTGGGTCCCATGGTAACGGCTTACATAAGTCCATCTGAAGACCTAGCGCCCACGGTAATGTCGTCCCAATAGTCCACCTAGAAACCTAGAGCCCACAATAATGTCTCATGCGAGTTTGTAACAATCACCTGCCCCAGTGATACTCCAAGGCCAGTGGTAGAAGCTAGAAAGTCTGTGCCAGTGGGATCAAGGACCTGTACAAGCAGCTTCAAGGATGTACACTGGGGCCAGGAAGTGAGGCTCAAGGTAAGGACCAGAGCTTCCCTGAGAAGAACCACGGTAATCCTTGGCAATACTGAGATCCTCTGCTGATGAGAAGAGCTGAGTTCATATCACCAGTCTTACAAGCTTCTCCAGAGGGATCAGCAGCACACCATCTTTCCTTCTAATTCTCTTTTATACTACTGGCAACAATCCACAGGTGGACCTTCCACACCCAGGACCATGATGATCCAGTTCATCTGGATGTTACAAGGTGACCATCAATTAACCCATCACACATGCTAAATCTCAATTATAATCTCTGTAACAGATTCATACTTGATATGACTTCCTTTCGTCCATTATTTGTTGATTATTACTTGAGTCATAACCAAAATATCACTTGAGTCATAGGCAAATAGATTGGTAATTATGTGTTTCATATAAAGATACAGGGTTTCTTAATCTGAAAGTGTATGTAACTATGCCTTCTTGTTGAGATCCAAAATAATCATCTCATTTTTATCTTTGCTGTGTTTGTAACTGTATCATAATTAAGCATAGTTTTTGTTTCATAAAATTCACTTCTTTGATGAACTGTCTGATAAAATTTTCATAACTTTATTATTCTTACAATTTTTGTATTCATCCTGTTTTTCTTCTACTTTTTAAGTGTTTGCATAACAAATGTGATACATGTACACTGTAATAAAATGTTTTGTCAAATCATTTATAATTTTACATAGATTTATAAGAGTATAATTATTAAAACAAAGCATAAGAGATACAATTTTTAAAGTTTTAAATATAAACCAGGCAACTCTCTTTTTTGTAACTTAGACAGAAAAACAACGCATAGGAAGAATACAGAAAAATCTCATGGAAAAAAATCAGGAGCAAAACATGCTAGCGAGTGCGACTCCCAGCCAGAGGGAAGTGTCAGAGACTGCTTGGTCACAGGAAGTATAGCTGGTATCCCCAGATACTAGGTTACACTGTTGCCTTGGGAATGATTCATAAACTGTGTCCTCTGTGTTACTCATTTCAGGTTCAGATTTCCGGGTGTGCGCATCCAGCTGATTGACTTATGCCAAGTGGTATATTAAAAGATTTCAAGGAGAGCCTCTGTCTGCACTTAGAACGTCTGCGGTGTTTTTTAGGGTACTGGACTGTGCTTCTTCTAAGTCATCCAGCTTTACCCTTTATTTCCTTCAGCCTTCTATGCAATCAAGGTCAGTTTACCAGGGAGATCTTTCATATTTATTTGATCTAAAATTGTATCTTTTAGTTTCTTATCACTCTGTCAAATTACCTTACTTTAGTTTTTCACAAATTTTTTTGCTATATTACATATTACCTATAAAGTAATTAATTTTGCCATGGTTTTTTTTCTTCACCTGTTGTGACTCTAAAGCCTTCTTCTCCTCATCTCTGACTTTACTTCCAGAAGTTACAACTATGCCTAACACAGAGCTAGCACATGATAAATACCTCTTAAATGGCTGAGTAATGTAATGATCACTGTACCTACAAAGGCTGCCCAAAATGTAACATAATGTCATCACTTTCCCCTAACTGTAGATCCCTAGGATATACCTACACAGTGACTCTCCATTGTGTTTGATATCCCAATACAGAATTTATCCTTTCTTCACATATTTGAAGAAATTCTATTGAAGTATCATTGCTTATTGTGACAAAACTGCTCATGTGACAGTAGTTTCATACATATATCATACATACGATCATTCTCAAACCCCACTGACTTAAACCATTAGCAGTTTATTTGTCGCTTACATTACAATTCCCTGTGGGTTAGTTAGTAGATTACCCTATGCATACATTCAGAATGCAAGCTCCTTTTATCAAATGCTCTGTATTCTCCACAAAACTCAGTCTTCCACTGGATTAAGAGCAAAAAGAACAAAAAGTGTTGGAGACTTTCTCAGAAAGTTAGTTTTGTTTATGTTTTCTTTTAGTCCAATATTGGCAGTGACTTACATCATTAAGGATAGGATTCTAATAAAACAAAATTTGTGTCAGTAATAAGATAAAAGAGTTGATTTTATTTTAATAGATAGCTAAACCCAATATTGATAAACTTTTCATTGAATTAGAATGTCATTTTCACTTATAAAACTCTTACATTTTGCTTGAGCTAATTTGATTTGTTTTATTTTGTTCTTTATTTCTATGTGAAGAATTGATGCTTAAATATTCCAGTATCATAATGGTGTTTTACTACATATAGCTATTTGCCATTTAGTGGAAGGGATGCACTCTGTGAAATACATGTCTAGAAAATTATGCTATGTGTACTTACACATAGCTAGAAGGAAAAGTCCAATCATTTTTCAGGCTTTGTTGATGCAATCAAATGCAGGGGAGGTTGCCAGCTGTGTAATACAGCATACTGTTCTGCAGCAAACGTTTTAAATATAATGTGTACGTTCTAAAATAATGATAAAAGGGAGAGTGCAGTAAGTAATGTGAACCAGAAGCACAAAGTTTATTATCAAGTGTTATGTGCTTCACATAACAGCACTTGCTGTACGTTCCTTTGACTGGCACTACCATAGGTTGTTCATAAGAGCACCACAAGCATGAGGAGAACGCACTGTACCTCAGCACAGGGGCAGCCACGGTGCAAATACAAGACAGAAAAGTTTCAGCTGCTTTATAATCTTATGGTGTCACTTTCGTATGTCCAGTCTCTAACTAAATGCTTGTTTTAAAAATTTTTATTTATTTTTAAAATTATTAATTTTTTCATTTTTATGTTTTCATTTATTGTTACATTGTTTTTCAAATGTTTTATTTTTAAATTTTTGAGAAATATTTTTTAAATGTTTTAAAATCTTTTTTGACTTTTAAATAAAGTTTATTGGTATGTTTTAGATATACATAATGTTCATATTCATCATAGAGAATTGTACCTGTAAATAATATATTTTGATTCCTCTTTTTTTCCCAATCCCCTCTCCTTCAACAACACTCTTCCTGTCCTGTCCTCATCTAGGAAGTTTTATTTACATTACATGTTCTCTACTCTCCCTTCATCCCTGTCTCCCTTCCTCGTTTACAAATCTTTGCTTCCACTGGTTCTTCTTTTGTCACTCTTTTAAATTTTCCTTTTTTCTCCCCTGTTCCTTTCCCTTGTTCCTATTTCATTCATGACATTTCCATCGTCATGACTCAATCCACTCTCAAAGGTCCCAAATACCACACTGTGGGTTACACTTCAAGGTGCAAATTGTGGGAGACGCCTTCATCCCATAGCACAGCCCTCTCCTACCCCCACCAGCCCTTTGCTCCAAGAGTTCTCCCAGAAAGCTTTCTGCTGCACGCATTTTGCCAAGTAAAGGGTCTTCCTCCTTCCCCAATCCCAGAATGGAGAGAAGGAGTCTCATATTTCCTAGGGCTTCTCTTACCCCTTCTGGCCTTACTTAGGACAGGATAGGAGTTTGTTAAGGTGAACAGGAGATCTGGAAAAACCTGAGCCGACAAAGTCAGTTAGATCTTGTAAATGACTGTACCTTTGCTTGGAGGCTTGCCAATGTAAGGAATATATTAAAATGCCTACCTTAAAGAGGTTCAACCAACAAAAAGTAACTGACAAACTTATAATTGCTTATTTTGTGACTTTCCACCAGGATAGATAAAGAATGCTACTGTACAACAATAACCTGTCAAATATTAACTTTTGAAAAATTTGAGATTTTTCTTAAAGTAGTTCAAATTTTTCTTCATTTGTTTGGACATAATTAGCATTGATATTTTAAAATTTTTGATCTGGTTACAACAAAACTCAAATCATTTCTGAGTCTTCTTGTTTGTCATAGGCTTAATCTTTCTCATTTTAAATTGCCTGGTTTTCTTCTGGAACACATTGAGTAGTTTTTAATCTTTTAGTGCCTATCAGTCATCACATATTAAAATGTGTAGAAATTTTTGCTATACATTCATTCTCCTGTTAGAGTTATATTTTCTTCCATGAGGAATATCAAATACAAGCCTATAAACATGATTTTTTTCAGTGTTACTTTGTTAGTACACTTATTTCTAGTTTGTATGACTTTTGGAATCTGAACTGAAATTTGGAATCTCAATTGGCATAAAATTCTAACCACTTTGTACAAAACAGTATCTACCAATATATTTTAGCTCAGCTCTTTAAACTCTGCTCCATGATGCGGTTCTGAGAGTCTTGTTCTGACGTGAAGACTTTAGCCCAGGTTAATTGTTTAGAGGACAGATTGCCTACAGTGTGTTTGTGTGTATGATTGATCCTATGTTCTTTCTTTTTGCCACTTATTACTTCTTTTACTGATCATTTTGACTAATTCAATCTTTAGATTGTATTTCTTTAGCTCACTTTGATTCAAGTATTCTGCCACGACTTCCTGTATCACACTAGAAGGGGACAAGTGATCTGTAGAGAATTGTTAGATAGAGTCAGGGTGATTTGTACCTGTCTGTGATTCCATTTTTCTTCATGAGTAACATTCTATCAGCTATTATTTCTATTGACTTCTCCTAAAGTCACTTAAAAATACACCTACATATTACGAAGATTATATAGGTCTTTTTTGCGGTGTAGAAAATCCAAATATATTTGACATAGACAAACTACAGTTATTGTAACATCTCCATTAGTGAGATGCTACATTTACTACTAGAACTGCTTTTAGAAAATACACCATAATTATTTGTAGAAACAAATAAGTCATATTTTCTGTCATTCATTTCCTTTTGAGAAGCTTAAAGATTTCATTTTGCTTTTAAATTAATTTTATTATATTAATTAAATTTATTAGCACATTTTAGGTGTACATAAAAATCACATTCATTGTCAAGAATTTGTACCTGTATGTAGTAGCACTTGATCTTTTTCTATTTCCCTAACTTCCCTTGAACCTCCTTTCCCCTACTTATTGATAAAAGCTTTGCTTTTCTTGGTTCAATGTAGATCATTTTATGTGTTGATTCTTTATATTTCACAGACTTTTGTTATGTTTATTTTCCTTTCATAGCTTTCAAAAGTTATTTCAAGTGTATTGTTTAGTTTGATTTAATATTTTTAAAAACATGCTCCATATTGTTCTTACTTCTCTTTTCTTCAATAAAACTATGGAAAAGGTGGTAATTTGAAATTATTTCTGGCTCTCAAACAATGAGTTTTACTTCAGGTTAGTTAATTTGTATATATCAAAAAGCAAAGAAAAACAAAAATTAACAATAAAAACAGTGCTGATGGACTTGTGTCCTTGTTTTAATATGAAAAATGAAGATTCCTTAGAAAATTTTTCAAAAAACTATCAGTTAATCTACTTGTTTCTTAGGGAGTGGCAAATATAAATGAACAAGTATGGATATTAGATTTTAACTATGTGTATTTTTGCAACTCTGTAACTGGTATGAATTTTGGCTTCACTATGTGTACTATATTGCAAAGATACGGTCTTCTATTTGAAATCATGCAATTTTTCCAGTGAATTTATTTTATGGTTTCTAAGTAGAGTGAGAGCTAGGGTAGGTTTTACTACCCACCGGGTATCTTAGCTCTTAATTCGGAGTCTTAATAAATATCCCACACGTGTATGTTTTCTGATAAATCTGCCAAGTTAGAGAAAACAAATTTTGTATTAATACATATAGTACAATATACAATTAACTATATAATTAATATATTATTATTCTCACTTTTAAATATTTAACATAAACTTTTAACATGTATTTCTTGTTCTCCCTTTTGGCATTCTGAGTGAAACTCCTAAAATAATGAAATTTTGATTCTCTGAATTTACCTCCATTCATTCTTCACCACATTAAACTGTGAACACAAAAGTCTGGTACAGGGTTCTTCCATATATTTTTCCCATATTCCCATCTTCTCTGCACTGAATTCTTACCTTCTGATGTTTATGAGATTTAATGGAGTCTTTTGTATTTCATTACATAACACATTTGTTTTGAATAACTTTCCTTTTGCTATAAAGGATTGCACAATAATTTTAAAATACTCATATATATTTTCATACCCATGATCCAGTAAATATTTTAAATTTGAGGTTTTACTTAATTTTATGATATATACAAAGTAAAAAAGTCAAATTAGATAAAATGATTCTTGCATAATCAACAAAAATGTGCATTTTGTAGGTAAATGTGTCTTAGCATTACTTTTCTAGAATTCACCATCTAGTACCCAAATAAAGCTTTGATGAATTCAATTGAGGAAAATAGAATCAAATTTCTTTTTCAATCCCTACTTTCTATCTTGTTTGAGAAAAGAAGCAACTTTCTTGGCTATATTGTTAGGTTTGTCAGATTCATATTATAAAATTAATTCAAAAGAGCCTATATACAAGTATAATAAAAAATATATAAAACATTTGTGAGAAAATTCAATTTCTAGCACAAATCTATTCAAATATACTTGCAATGTTTAATATAAATAAGAAAGTCTGAAAAATTAGTTTCCAGTAATTTCTATGAAATGTAAAAATTTTGCTTTTGCCTGGATCTCCTTTTAAGTTGAAGATCCTACAAATGGCACTTAAATGCAATAAACTCATTTTATATCTTATTTAAATAAAACACAACTTGGAAATAAAATTGTTATACTCAGTATTTTAATTAGCATTTTGAATTTATATATATGAATATCTTAAAATTACAGAGATTTTTGACGAAAAGGAAATTGGTTTGCAATTTATATTAATTTTAATAACAGCAAATTCACTTATTTAGGCAGCAAATATGGCAATTCTAATGTGAAATCAGACTGCACTTGAGAAATTCATTAAATGGCAATGTATTGCTTAGCTGAAAGACATTTTTTTTTAAATTTTGAAAAGAATAAAACCAAATAAGAAAGAAAACAAAATGGGGTCATTCAAAACAAGAGGATGGACATAGTACATGATTTAAAATCACAATACAATGTGATCTACAAAGGTTACTATGATATCTCTTGTTATCTTTAACAGAATTGTCCATATCATCAAGTACAGTAAAATTGAACATAGCAGTACAGAACAAAATCAATAAAACAAAGCATTGGAGATATAGGACTTCAAAAGCACATAACAGTCAAACCAGAGTGGGTATCCTAGTGAATCTTTTTGTCTTCAGAGTAGTTGCCTATACCCTCAGACTTGATACTATCAAACATAACAGATTCGAATAAATTTACTGAAGAAAAGACACTGATCAAACAAAACATATTCAAATGAAATCAGTCAGAACAAGACAATGTAAGTAATACAAGGCAGTTTAAGTTAATAGGAAATTAAAGATGGTTACCCATAGTATATCCTGCTATTTTTGGAGTAGCTGTCTGTGCCCTCAAATCTAGTACAAGTAGACAGACTGGAACAGAATATAATCCATCTAAACAGAGTGATGAGAACAACGTGGGTTTCAAACCATAATACAGGATTATCAATATTCTCTGCCTTCCCTTTTTAGACACTTCTTCCCCTTTCACTTTCGCAGGGTACATTGTACATTTTTTTTTTATTTTAAGAGACAAAAAAAATTTTAAAAAGACAAAATAGAAAAAGCACAAAGAAAAGTACAATACAGAGATCAAAAAAAAATCATAAAGTTGCTAGCTGATGCATTACATATTGTTAACAATAGTTGTTAAAGTTACAGAGTCAAAGCATAAAAAGTGGCTAGACACTCAACATTGAGAGTATAAACTCTACTGTTCAATGATCTACCAAAAACTCAGTAATATGGTCATCTATTTTACACACTATACATACTGAAATATCTTTTAGAGAACTTTCCTTCACTTTTACTTTTACAATATCTATTATATCTATTATACTTTTATATCTATTATACTTTTTGGGTATCATTAATCTGTCCATTCCTATTATTTTTTACACTAGAGAAACTGTGATATTTACTAATGTGAGTCTTGATTATTTCACTAATGAGGATATTCTCAAGTTGCCTCCACTTACCAAAAAAGGCCTCAAGATCATTATTTTTATAGCTGAGTAGTATTCCACTGTATAAAAATACCACATTTTTTTCATTCACTCTGCAGTTGATGGGCATTTTGATTATTCCCAAGATTTAGCTATTACAAATTGTGCTGCTATGAACATGGGTGCACATATATCACTATGACATGCCCTTTTCAATTTTTCTAGTAAAATACCCAAGAGGGCAATAGCTGGATTGAATGGAACTTCCAATCCTAGTTTTTTGAGGAATCTCCATACTGATTTTCACAATGGTTGCACCAGTCTGCACTCCTATCAACAGTGGAGAAGTGTTCCTTTTCCCTCCACAGCCTCACAAACATTGTTATCAGTTGTTTTCTTGGTGGCAGCCATTTTTCTGGGGTGGGATGAAAACTCAATGCTGTTTTAATTGGCATTTCTTGAATGATCAGTGATGGGGAACACATCTTCATGTATTTATTTGCCATTTGTATATCTTCATGTAAGTAATACATGTAAGTAATATGAACTGCTGCACTGTGTGTTCATTTCCAATGCCCATTTTTGGAAAGGGTCTTTGAATTTGAGGGGCTTGATGTTTTTCAGTTCTTTATATGTTCTGGATATAAGCCCTTTGTCTGAGGGATTTTTGGCTAAAATTCTTTCCGATTCTGTGTTTTCTTTTTCACTTTATTAGTGATTTCTTTTGAAGTACAAAAACTTTTTAGTAATATGAGATCCCAGTTGTTGATTCTTTGATGTATTTCCTGTGCAGTTTGTGATTTATTCATGAATACTCTCCCTACCTGTATGTCTCCAAGATTTTTACCTACTTTGTCTTCCAGTAGCTTTAATGTTTCTGTTTTTAGATCCTTGATCCATTTTGATTTTAGTTTTGTGCACGGTGATAGGCATGGGTCTATTTTCAGTTTTTGGCATGTGGATAACCAATTTTTCCAACACAATTTATTAAAGAGGCTATCTTTTTTTGAGTGAACATATTTAGCCCTTTTGTCAAATATCAGGTAGCTGAGTGTCTTTGTAGTAGTGCTTGTATCTTCTAATTTTTTCCATTGATCTTCAGGTCTATTTCTTTGCCTGTACCACGTTGATTTTATGACTGTAGCTTTGTAGTATAGTTTCAAGTCAGGACTTGAGATGCCTCCTGTCTTGCCTTTATTGCCCAGAATTACCTTTGTTATTCAAGGTTTCTTCTGTTTCCAAATGAATTTTAGGAGTGTTTTCTCTAGATATGTGAGGTATGTCAATGGTATTTTGATTGGGATTGCGTTAAATCTATATAATAGTTTTGAAGTATGGCCATTTTCACAATGTTGGTTCTTCCTAGCCAAAAGCAAGGAATATCTTGCTAATGTCCATTGTCTAATGTCCTCTTCAATCTCCTTTTTAAGCGTAGTATAATTTTCAGCATATAGGTCTTTTTCATTCTTGGTTAGGTTGATTCCTACATATTTCATTTTTTTAGATGCTATTGTGAAAGGCAATATTTCTGTAATTTCTCTCTTGGTGAGTTTTTGTTTGTGTACAGGAATGCTATTGATATTTGAGTTTTGACTTTCTATCCAGCTATGCTGCTGAATTTGTTTATTACCTCTAGTAGTCTTTTAATGGAGTTTTTGGGGTCTTCTATGTAGAGTATTGTGTCATCTGCAAATAATGATAATTTAACTTCTTTTCCTATTTTAATTCCTTTTATTTCTCCCTCTTTTCTGATTGCTCTCACTAATATTTCCAAAACTATATTGAATAGGAGTGGTGATAGTGGACATCCTTGTCTTGTTCCTGATTTTAGAGTAAAAGCTTTCAGTTTTTGTCCATTTAGTATAATGTTGGCTGTTGGTTTATCATAAATGGCCTTTATGCAATTGAGGCACATACTATTTGTAGGGTTTTTATCATGAAAAGGTGTTGTTGGACTTTAGCAAAAGCTTTTTCTGCATCTATTGAGATGATCATGTGATTTTTATTTTTGGCTCTGTTGATGTTGTGTATTACATTAATTGATTTGTGTATGTTGAACCATCCCTGCATTCCTGGAATAAATCCCACTTGGTCTTCTTAATGATTTGCTGCACTCTATTTGCCAATATTTTATTGAGAATCTTTGCATCAATGTTCATTAGTGATATTTGGTCTAAAGTTCTCCTTTTTAATTGGGTCTTTCTCTGGTTTTGGTATCAGAGTGATACTTGCTTCCAAGAATGAGTTAGGGAAGACTGCTTCTCTTTCAATTTCATTGATGAGTTTAAGGAGTATTCATGTTAAATGATCTCTAAATTTTTTTTATAAAATTCGGCTGTGAATCCATTAGGACCTGGGCTTTTATTTGTTGGTAAGTTTTTAATTACGTTTTCAATTTTGGTAGCTGATATTGGGTTATTCAAAATTGCTAGATCTTCTTGGTTAAGCTTTGGTAGTCATATGTTCCTAAACATCTGTCCATTTCCTCTGTTTCCCTATGTGAGTAGAGGTTTTCAAAGTAGGTGTACATGATCTTTTGAATTCTTTTTAGTCCTTATTTGTGGGTTTGAGTTTTTTCTTTCTTTTTCTTGATAAGGTTAGCTAGGGGTTTATCGATTTTGTTTATTTTCTCAAAAAAACAACTTTTTGATTCACTAATTCGTTTTTTTTTTTTTTTAGTTTCAATTGCATTAATTTCTGCTCTAATCTTTACAATTTCTTCTCTTCTATGAGCTTTGGGGTTGACCTGCTCTTCCTTTCCTAGAAGCTTGAGATGTAGTGTTAACTTATTTATTTGTGTTTGTCCATTTTCTTGATGTGACTATTTATTGCTATATGTTTCTGTCTTAGGACTGCTTTCATTGCATCCCATAGGTTATGGTATGTTGTATCTGCATTTTCATTGTATTGTAGATATTGTTTTATTTCCTTGTTAATTTCATCTGTAACCCACTGGTTATTCAGAAGGTTGTTGTTTAATTTCCATGTATTTATGCAGGTTTTGCAGGTTTTTTCCCACTAATTTCCAATTTTAGTGCACTATGATCAGATATTATGCATGGGATAATTTCACTCTGTTTGATTTAGTTAAGAAAACTTTATGGGTTAATATATGGTCTATTTTGGAGAATGACCCATGTGCAACTGAAAAGAACATATACTCTGTTGTTCTTGGGTAGAACACTCTGTAAATATACACTAAGTCCATTTGCTCACAGGTATGATTCAATTCTGTTATTTCTTTACTGACTATTTGTCTAGTTGATGTATAGCTTTGTGATGATGGGGTGTTAAGGTCTCCTATTGCAATTGTGTTTTTGTGTATTTGGTTTTTCATGTCCATTAGCATTTGTCTTATATAGTTGGGTGCTCTTGTATTTGGTGCATATATATTTATAACTGTTAGTTCTTCCTCTTGTAGTTTTCCACTAATAAGTATGTAGCAGCCTTCTTTATCTCTTTTAATACTTTTAGGTTTGAAGTTCACTTTGTCTGCAAACAGAATAGCTACCCCTGCTTTTTTCTGGGTTCCTGTTGCATGGAATACTGTTTTCCATCCTTTGACTTTTAATCTATGAGTTTCTTTTTGAGTCAAGTGCATTTCTTGTATACAGCGTATTGTGGGACCCTGTTTCTTGTTCCATTCCCTCACCCTGTTTGTTTTGATAGCTGAACTGAGCCCATTTACATTTATGGATCTCACTGATATGTACCCGCTTGACTTTGCCATGTTGTGTTGCTATTGTTAGTTTCCTGCTTTTCTCCCTTGTTTAATTTCTTGTCCTGAAAATGATCAATGGGTACTATAATATCTCATTTTTGATAAAAAAGAAAAAAATTTGTTTGAACTATCACACATATTCAAATAACCCATTGATCATTTTCTGGTATTCGGTTCAGAAAGCCCTGGAATTCTTTCACTCTATGCATGGCTTTATACTATTGTGTTATGTTTGATATTATTGTATTTGAAACTATGCTCAACTATAGCAGAGTAAGAGATATGGTGTTAGATACTGTTGATGTCCAGTTGACTTAATGTAAAGTACTGTGTTGCCTATGTTGTCCTATTCTGATCTGCTCTGTACTATCCCCTTTTGTTTTATTCTCTTTCAAATAAAAAAACAAAAAACAAAAAACAAGAAAAAATTTCTTGTCCTGCCTGGTGATTTCTTTCTGTTGTTGTTCTGTAGATTGTGGGCATTTTTATCTCTATCTAGGAAGTCCTTCAGCACTCTTTCTAAGATTGGTTTGGTGGACATGAATTTCTTTAGTTGCTCTTTGTCATTGAAGTATCTTGTTTCTCCATTAAATTCAAAAGAGAGTTTTCCTGGGTACATCAGTCTGGGTTGAAAGGTTTTTTTTTTTTTTTTTTTTTTTTTTTTGAGGGCCTGAAATACTTCACTCTAAGCTTGTCTTAACCTGAAGGATTGTGCTAAGAAGTCTGCAGTGGTTCTAATAGGCTTTCCTTGATAGTCAAGTTGTGTCTTTTCTCTAACAGCTTGTAGTATTCTATTTTTATGCTGTATGTCTGAAATCTTAATTATTGTATGTCTGGGTGTAGATTTATGTTGGTTATGACTGTTTGGCATTCTATATGCCTCACTTATTTGTATATGAGATATTTTCCCCATGTTTGGGAAATTTTCTGCCATTATTTCTTTGAACAGCTTAGTTATATCCTTTGCATTGTCTCCATCTTTTTCACTGATGCCATTAATATAATGTTGTTTCTCCTGGCATCATCTTGAAGGTGCTGAATTGTCATTTCATGCTGATTTGTTGTTTTTATAAGTTCTACCCTTTCAAAATCGCTATCTGCGATCCTGTCCTCAAGGTCCAAAAATCTATCCTCAGCTTCATTTAAATGGTTTTGTGGGCTTTCAATACAATTTTTTTGCATATCTCTTTACATTTTTTTGACAGATTCTACTTGTTTTCTGCATTGTTCATTCAAAGTATCAATCAATTTCCCATACTCCTTTTTTTTATTTCTTCTCTAGCTATGTTGAACAACTCATTTATGAAGGTTGTTATTTTTGTTTTTACATAAGACATTATTTATAATTTAGTTCCTCTATAGCCTCATGGATTTGTTTCTTTTCTTCACTTGCTATATTTTCAGAGATTTCTGGTGTATGAATTTTAGGGTCCTCTATTTCATGATCGCCTGCACTTGCCTTTGATGGACTAGATGTTTGAGAGTGCATTTTGCCTTTTTGTTTAGTCATTTTTACCTTTTGGCTAAATATGTGGTCTTTCTATTGCAACAGTCACAACTGTCCTTAGTGTGAGTTTTAAGTTCCTAATGTGTGATTGATGTTTGTCACATTGCTGGGTACCACATTGAAGAGGAGATCCAGTCTCCTGAAGTCTTCCTACAGGGCCTCTTGAGTGAGTCATATATTCTTTCTGAGCTAACTAGCCTAGAAGTATTGATGTAGGGCAACTCTTTGTCCCTGATATTATTGTATCTTCAGGTTGTTGCAGGTCATCAGATATCCTTGGCTATAGTGTTTGTGTCAGCTAAGGCCCTACCATGTCACTGGGGGTCTCATATGCTCTTTTAATTTTCCCTAAGTTGGGCAGGGGCATTATTGGTATACTCTTCAACCTTTCTGATGTTCTCTGTGTGGGTAGGTTGTTACCCACTCCCTTGCCAGGTTCACCAAGGTCTTACAGTTGGAGGGAGTTTCACTTCTGCTCTTATTTACCCACTGCAGACCTATATTTTAAGATCAATCTCACCACACTCACTGGAGCCTGCTGAGGTCTTCTGTTTGGGTGAGGGGTTCCTGAGTCTCTCATGCAGCCAGCATGGTAATCCACTGTAGTCCAAGGTTCTGGAGAAGGTGTTGAATCCAAAGATCAACTGCAGTACTATATCTGTGAAATGGGTGGGTTCCCCAATTTGTGGGCCCTGAGGCGGCAGTCCCAGGCAACTCAGGCCTGTGGCGTGCTTAACACATATTCCTGGTGGAAGAGCAGGCCCATAAGTGCATTGTACATTTTGTATCCCACAACTCCTTTAGTTTTTAGGTTATGGAGGCAACCCGCTATTTACCTCGGTGGTTCTGAGCCATTTTACCCCTGAGCTTGATCTCAAGTTGTACCCATTTACCTACAAGAGCCTCAAAGTTTTCCTTCCTTAGAGCAGAGTAGTTCACTGTATAAAAGTGTATTATCTTTCCAAGCAATCTGCAGCTGTTGGCTGGGCTACCCCCTCTTCTTTCTGGTTCTCTATCCCATAGAGCATTATTTTCTCATCTTTGACTTTCAGTCTATAAGCCCTCTTTCAGGTTAATTATATTTCCTATATAGATCACATTGATGGACCCTATCTTCTGATCCACTCTGCCTGTGTTCCTTTTTATCAGTGTATCAAGGCTATCCATGTTAGCAATTATGGCCAACCTTCTCTGCCTCATTTCTGCCATACTATTTTTCTGCCACTGATTGTCTACTTTTCCCCTTCATTTCACTATCTGCCCCATTGAGTGAGGTCTCTCTGCCACTGTACCTGAAACCATGTTTTATTTTTTTTCTCTTTCTAGAATGTCCTTCAGTATTTTTTGTAAGGTTGGATTGGTGGTCATGAACTTCACCATTTCCTCTTTGTCATGGAAACATTTTGTTTCTCCATTAATTTTGAGAGGTAGTTTTGCAGGGTACACCCATCTGGGTTGAAGGTTATTTTCTTTCAGTGCTTGGAATACTTCATTCCAAGCTCTTCTTGCTTTGATGGTTTGTGTGGAGAAGTCTGTCATGATTCTAAAGGATTTTCCTTTATAGGTGATCTGTTTTTTTACTGTCACAGCTTTTAATATTCTGTTCTTGTGTTGAATTTCTGGGATGTTGATTATTATATATCTGGGTATAGATCTGTTTTTGTTGTAGTTGTTTGGAGTTCTGTATGCATCACTTATGTGAATATCATTTCTTTTCTCTATGCTTGGGAAGTTTCCTTATTTATTTCTGTGACTAGTCTTTGCATTTCATTTGTGTTTAGCCCTGCTTCTTCACTCATATTTTTTATTCTTAAGTTATAGTTCCGTTTGTCATCTAGCTTTTCTATTGTTACTTACTGGTTCCTTGTTATTTTTAAGAGATCTTTCCTTTTGTGATCACATGTAGCAAATCTGTATTCAAGTTTTGATAGTCTGTCTTCATTTTCCTTCAAGCAGTTTTGCCAGCTTTCAATGGAGTTTTTAATTTCCTGGTGTTCTCTTTGAATCTCTTTCATGCATTGTAGATTTTTAAAAATATTTTCATCAAAGGTTTCTCTTATTTTTCTGTGCTGCTCCATTCTTCCATCTGTGTCATCTTGAGAAGTGCTTAGCATTTCTTTTATTAATCTTCTTATATCTTCCTTTACTTATATTAGTATCTCTGTATTGAGTTCTTCTATAATGTCACACATATATATTTCTTGATGTCAGATGATGTTGCTTCTAATACTGCAGTGTGCTGACCCTGCCCTCTTCTGTGTTTACCTCTCCTGGGCCAGTATTGTTTGGGTTGGAGACTGGAGACTTCCTTTTGTTTCTTTTTCTTGTCATGTTTCTGGATTCTTCCAGATAAGTGTAGAGTAGAGGTCCCAGGCCCTTTCTGTATTGGTTATGATTTCTCGGAAGCATGCTGGCTAGGGATTGTTGCCCTCCAAGTATGCTGTTGACCACTGAGATACAAGCAGGGGCAGGGCAAGCTGGCCCCGCTCTTCTGAGCTGCTCAAGCTCTTGGAGTCTTCACCATGTTAGTGTGTGCTGCGTGTTCAGGCCCGGTTTGGGATGCTCTGCGCTAGGAGTAGCTGACTGAAGCTGCTGCAGTTCTGGATCTGGGCTTGGTCTGTCCATCTTCAAAATGTCCCCCAGAAAATCACCCACTCCTGCATGAGGACAAGTTCCTCACACTCACCACCAGTGGCTGCAGATCTCCACACTGGCTCTGCCACTGCCCTCCACAACAGTGTCCTCCTGCTGAGGCCTGGGGCTTGCCAATCTCCTGCTTCACAATGACTGCATGTCCTTTGGATTCCAGAGGCACCTCACACACAGTGGGATTGGCTCTGGTTAGAGCACGTCTGCCTACAGCCTTCCATCCACCCCTCTCCTTTGCTTTTCTTTTCTTTTTCTTTCTTTCTTTTTACTCACTTTAGTTTCTCCCTGGGCTGTGATGATCCATCTCCTTTCATCTGGTCCTCTCCATGATGCCAAATTCCAGCATCTGAGCTGTTTCTCCCAGAGAGGCTCTGTACTTTGCTATTTATCGATCTGCCATCTTTCTGGCTTCCTGAAAGACATTTTCTAAGCTGGAAATTCAAGAAACGCAGAGTTTATTGAATGAAGTTACACACACACCATGCACATGTGCACATACAAAGTATTGCTTTCAAACGAGTATGTTCAATATTCTGGATAGAAAACAAGTAGAATAGAAAGTTCTTGATCTATAAAACTTGGAAAATAGTGTTAACATTTTTGATAGAATGTGAATGCTTATTTGAAAGTATTTAGTTTACTAAGTGTCTTTCTACTTTTCATACTATCTTCAGAAAAATATTGTATGTTATATCTGAAAAATATATAGGATTTACTTGACACTATATAATAATTATGACTTACAAGCTGGAATTTTTGCTCAGTGACATAAGTGTCTGCCTGGTAAGCATGAGGTCAAGAGTTCAATCCCTGGTAACAAAAAAAAAAATATGACTTACATAGTAAACTTTGTATCATTTTAATACCACACAGCCGATTTTAAATTTGACACTTTACATAACAAATATCTAAAAATATCTCGTAACGTCCATCACCATTAGAGTTTGCAATAATGTTTTCTCATGTTTATGTATACATGAAAGAGCTTTTGTTAAGATTTCCTCACCTGACTAGACTTTTAGAATCATGAGTGATGACTATAAACATAGCTAATTTCCTTTAAGTAGGCAAAAAACTCTCTTGGCACTCTTTGTATGACTTTTTTATGTTCTAACTGGAGATATATATGTGCAGACATATGAGAGCTTTGAGAGCCTTCTTCTCTAATTGGAGAACATTCTGCTATGTATTACTTTCATCTATATACAGCAGCGCAACTTGTAAAAAGTACTATACTTAGCCATTATTTCCTAGTACTTTATAGTATTGAAATTAAGAGGTACTACTTCATAGTTCTTTATTCTTTATATGTAAATTGAATAAAATTGAGATTTTTTGAAATAAAGCAGGACCATGACATTGTACATGTGTGGAGTGTTTGGTAAGCTAGTTCTACAAACGGCCACATCATATTAGAGGAGTGGAAGATTATTGTATATTACTGAAATGAACACAAAGGTGAAAAGCAGTTATCTAATTTATTCTTTGCTTAGGGTCAGCCTGAAAGAAAAGAAAATGTTTAGATATGAAGATCTAAGTGAACTTCCCAGTCTAATTATCTTGTTTCTGAGAGCTGCAGGCAAACTGCCAAATTCACTATTGACTTTGTAGGAGAGTTCTGTGCAGAAATTTGAAGTAGGACAGATGAAACAATGAGAGAGGTGAAACATAAATATCCCCACAAACCTATTTTCCATATTGAAATGTGTTTCTTCTAAGATGGGAAAGCTTTAATGAAGTTCAAGATGACTGCAAAGTGCCTTACCTGACAGATGAAGCAATAAGCTCATTCTCTTCCTGCAGCTAAAAGCTCCAAATTACCCATCTGTCACATCTCTAGTGGGTGGGGATTATAATGGAAGGTGCATGCCATCTTAATTACATAACCATTCCAGCTTCAATTATATATCATGTGCAGTTTAAAACACATTATCTCCCTACAATATACTGAGCGTATAAAAATGACATTTCTCATTTTTATCTTTGACATTTCTATTTCTCGCTACTAATATTTGTTTAATGTAATAATTTTTGTGCATTTTACCTTGACATAACTACCTCTGTCTTCTTTTTTTGGACATTTAATTTCAAATACACAATATTTATTGACAATTACTGTGTGCTTAGGTCCATATTAATATAACTCACTTATGTTTTCATGATGAAAAAGGAAAGTGCCATGATATAATTTTTTCTTGTTTGCTTCTCATTTAACAGGCTCTTCCACTTTGTATAGCAATTTGGTGTGTATGACATCTCAAAGGACTAAGTAAGATAGAGGCATTTGTATGAGTTTGAACAAAAGATACTTAGAATTTAATACAGTACTCATCCTTTGTAAAGCTGGATGGACCCTAGAGTACCAAACCTGGTAAAATTTTTTCCTTTGATTTGATTCACTCCAAGATAACCCAGAGCAGTTGCCCTCACAATTGAGTGTATGACAGGAAAATGGAGTTTGACAAGAATAAATAACAAGAGGAAAACATTTAAATTTTATACCTAAAATGACATCTAAACACAGATATTAAAAACCAAGCATTCAAATGTGGTATATACAGTAAAATATATTCTCTTCCACTTCAAGGAGAAACTGTAAAGTTGAAATATTACCACCAATGTGGGCAGTCCAGATGAGAAGGAATGCCACGAATTTTAAGTTCAAATCGGTGCTACTACAGAAGCTAGGAAAATGGAGAAGATTTCCTGGCATCAGTGGTGATGTCCCTGGGAGCATGTGTAGTAGTGCCATCAGCAGAGAGGTCCTGGGGTGGAAACTGTGATGGCTAGGGTGAAGCAGTTGGAGTTTTCTTTCCTGGAGGGAGATTGGCTGTAATTCTTCCAATCGTAATAGTTTGTTTCATTCATTTTTATCTCACTCATATAAGGAAGTCTTCCTATCTACATTCTTATCATAACTTCTCTTTTTTTGGCAAAAAAGAAAGAAAGACTGGAAGAAAGGAGAAAGAAAGAAAGAAAGAAAGAAAGAAAGAAGAAGAAAGAAAGAAAGAAAGAAAGAAAGAAAGAAAGAAAGAAAGAAAGAAAGAAAGAAAGAAAGAAAGAAAAGGTGTCAGGCATCTGCTTAACTTTCCAAACACCACTTGAAAACTTCACAGTGTATAAATTAAGAGGTTAATCCTTACATCATTTCAAAAATAAAAGCAAAGTATATGGCAAACATCAAAATGGATATAGGATTTGATGGACTCCTATATTAGGAGTAAGTAAGGAGTGGCAGCTTGGATATCCGGAGCAAGGAACATAGTATGAGCAAGTAAGTGTCTAGGCCAGTGGAACAGTAACACAAGGGCACTGGCCAGCTCTATTTCTGCATCACGCACTTGCCATGCACCCCAATGTGTTGTCTTATCACCCCATTGTAAGCATTTAATGACTCTTAGTGTATGACGTCTGGGGTTTTCAGCTACTGTCCAGAGATGAGCGTCACTGAATTTGCTTGTTTTGATAAGTTTTATTTTTCCTATGAAATATCTATGGTTTGGAGATTTCTCCAATCTCCTGGCTGCTTCTGCCCAGGTTCTTTTCTCACTCTGTCTTTCTCTATCCCAAAAGGCTGATGTTCTTTCTGGTTCTTTCAAAAACACATAGTATTTTGGTTCTCACTTGACACAGTTTCCCAGGGAAACTTTACCATTTCCCATGTGTTTGGTGATCATTTATGAGTCACTGTCATCTAGATCTAGTGTCCTCTACATCCTCCAATTGTGTAGCAAGTGTCTCAGACTGGATGCCCAGACGTAGCTACTATTCAAACTGCCCAAGAACAACATTTTCCCCATTTATTTGCCTTGGAAAATGCAGATTTCTTTTACTTTAACCTTCCCTCTTCTCCAGTCCTCACTGACATGTCCATGAAACAACAGCCTGAAGTAACTGTTAGGGCCTGCTGAATTGTTTTTCTTCAATAATTCTCAACATTTTTTGTATTCTATTTCATTGTCATTATCTTTCTTTAGTCCAACATTATCTCCCTCTTCAGTTATCACATACCAAAGTTGATGTTCACCCTTCACATATAGTTCTTATCCACTCTTGATAAAATGGACACAAAAATTAATGATTATGTAAGCATAATTACTGTATATTCAAATATTATTCAATGGACTTTCAATTGGCAAGACAGACTATTAATTTGTTGGCACTGCATACAGGTTTTACATGTGACCTGAGTTTCTTCTTTACCCCTGTAAGTACAGTTTTGAATTTCCCTTCTTCCTTTGACTTCCATCAAAATTCCAGATACATTCTGCATTTCAGCACATTTATCTAAATGCATTTATGGAAATATGTACTTTTTCTCCCATTTTTTAATTTTAAATAACTATTCCTTTTGAGTAAAGCCTTCTGCCCCAACTAAATACATACCAAACAAGATAACACCTATTTGCTGCTCAGAAATGAGTTTAGAACTGTTTTCTGAAGGTTTATACAAATTTTTGTGTTCTAAAGGACACATTCTAGATCCCACAGCACTTGCATTTAACCTCATGAAAGCATTAGACTTACTGTTCAAAATTCCAAGATTCCTTTCTGAACCAAACACTAGACTCTGAACATTCTAAGGTTAGTTTCACACTTTTTTTTTCCTGTTGCATATAGTAGATGATGTGAACTTATTCATAGGTTTTGGATAAATCAGGAAAAGTCAGCTGGATTATAAACATAGACATTAACTGTTAGACAAAGGAGTTACCTTAGAAATAATTACTTTTCAGTTTTGCTTAACTTCACATAATTTAAACATCTCACTTTCTTTATAAACTTACTCCATCAAGTACTTGATAACACCAATAACTGCATAATATTCATGGTACTTACCATTGTATAAGTTGTTGTGCATAAATGACCCTATGCCTGCCATGATTCAAGGCTGTTTGTAAGACTGTACGTTTTACATACTGAGTAGTTTTTTATTTTTAGGCTAAGTCCTTAACCTGCTGATGATGACTGAGTTATGGATAGTTACATGATAAAGATTTCTAACAAACTGTACAACTTACTTCTGTAAAGTGCAAGATGGAACTAATTTTTTTTGAAGTATATTGAGGCATATCTGAGATAAAGAACCCAATATCCTGATGATAACTTCTTAAGTATAGCCTACAACACATTCCTGGTTAAATAAAATAAGAGTTGAGGCTATTAAAATAAAATCTATATATTTAGAGGCCATTGGGTTATATCAGTAAAATAAATAGCTCCATTATAGGAATAAACATGAAAATACTGAGTAGGTTGATGAAAGAGAAGCAGATAACTGGTAAAAGGTGCACGTTAGAGTACCAGTGCACTTGCGTTGTCTACTGAGGATACAAAAAATACAAAGAGCTTAAAAGTTGCCTAGTGTCTAAAAGTCTCTTGCTCTACATTCTACATTTAAAATGTTTATTAAAGAAGTTTTAAGTGTGTTTGCTCTTTAAGAAATCTCTATCCTTATGTCCTAAATTCCTTTAGTATAACTTTGACAAGGATATTTTCCTACAATTTAATTTTTCTCCCAGAGCTTGGAAAACGTACTCATGAATGTCTTTCCAAAAATGTTCACCTTTGTCATTATTTTTAGTTGTATTCAAAGATATACATGAAGAGATTTTTAATTTGCTCACCCAGCATGCACTCAGCACCACAAGGTGACTGGTGTAGGGGCAGGGCAATAAGGAGATTTCATTGATAATAAACAGGCCATCAATAATACAATCTCTTTTGTCTAATTAAATTCCAAACACTGGTTGATTTTCTTACATTATACAAAGTAACCCAGACATTGATCAATATCTTTAAGCATACAGGTCTTTTCCTCCTTACTCACTGTATTATTCATTTACAAGGGAGTTCCAAAATTATTTTGTACTAAAGATTTTGCTATGAACTCTCTTCTGGTATCCTTGTACCTATAATCTATAAATCAAATTGAAAGTATTTCTTTTTTTGCTGTTGTTTTGGTCTAATGACAGCTATTACTCTACTGTCAATTGACTTTCTTCCCTCATACACTTATTTTCCTAGTATTTATACTTTTTTATAAGTCATTATTTATTAATTTTGTAACATTAATTTTATATAATATCACTGAGTCTGTAGTATTAAAACTTGTGAACAATTCAACTGAAAGGAAAGAGAATTCCAATCTTAGACACAGGAGAGAAAAAAGAGTGTTTTTTCAGTCTTTGTAAGTGCCAAAACTGATGCTACTAAAAAAAAAAATATTAGGAGGAAAAGAGCAGAAGAACTGTTTAACTACAATTTTATATGACTTAGGAGCTTTCATAAATGGATTTCTAATGACCCAGAGAAAGCAGTGTTTTCAGGCAACACCTGATAAAGGAAGTAAATTTTAGAAACATGATTAAAGAAGTATGACAATGAAGATTTGAATATGTCTGGAAATAAAGCCATAAAAATGCAAACAAAATTATCCAAGAGACAAATATAGCAATTTTAATTCTAAAATTATTGATAAGATAGGGTATAATCCTTACTTTTTGCAATGTAGAAATTTCAATATGTTCTACAACTAAAGTAATAGAAATAATGTCTAATGGAGAATTAGGAAGCTTATATCAGAAAAAAATGAAGATAACTGTACAAAGACATTAAGTCAGTTTATTTTTCAGTCTGAATGTAGATATCTATGTGTGTATTGATTAAAGCAAATTTTAATTAACATTTCATATAAATATCATGACAAGTTAGAGAAAATTATGTCTTCAATATATATAATTTAACACAAAAAGAGGTAAAATATGTAATATCAATTCACTTATTTATTATTCCCATATTATCTGACTTTTGCAAATAAGGACTAGTGAATATAAATATACTTCTTAAAAATCAATGATATGATCCTGTGTGTTTGACCCATGATGTTAATAAGTAAATCATAAACCTTGCTTTTTGGCTACAAATCCTTTGACAATATTTTTTAGTTATTAAATTTTTAAAAACATTATTTCAGCTTCCTAATTTTTATAATTAAATTCTAAGAAGGTTTTTCAGAGACACAACTCAAGCTGTGCATAAAATATCATCTTGCATTATAAATTTTATTTTAAATTCTAATATAAACAAGAAATTTTAAGATTTATGTCTATGAAACAATATTTTTAGACTATTATTAATTTTAGGATGTAATTATACATCAAATAGTAATGATTTTCAGTAGGTTAATTATCAATTCAGTGACATACATAAAATTAGTCCAAAAAATTAAATGTAGCACAATTTTATTAAAAGCTCAGCACAGACACCAATTGTTTTAAATCAGATAATTACAGAAGATGACAAAGTAAGATGTAAATATAATTACATGTTTAATCTGTCTCTATAATTATTTAATCTCACTTAATTTTACTCTGTTTATAATTATAGAATTAAACTTACTGTGGCCTACTTATATTAAATACTTCATGTAGTTTTTAAATTAATGTAGAAGCCTCTGGGTTTTATACTGTAAGTCAGTAAAGATAGAAATAAGCCTTTAAAAGTGTTTGTGCTCTAAATCTCAAAACTCAATAGTAAAGTTTCATGTGCTTGCAGTTTTATGAGTTAACATTTTAATATAACAATGTAAAATTTATTATGAATGCATGGAAAACATGTATCACCTCATTGTTGGGTCAAGTAAAAGAATAGGGTCGCCAAATCAAATCACATAAAATTTGAGCTTGATTATCAAAGAAAAATACTTTGGAGAAAGAAATGTAAATAGCTCCTGTGAAGAACAATACTGTGTGCAAAAACATGCATTTCCTTTTTTGTTTGTTTTGTAGCTTACTTCTTTGAGGTGTAATGCCATGAAAATCACTGTTTGTAAGGACATAGCTTTACTAAATTTGAAGTCATGAATTTGTCATCCTTCCAACTCTCATTGCAATTTTTGCAGTCATAAATAGCTACTAAAATGCCAGAGCCTAAAATGGAATTACTTAAATTGTATCAATGTTATTTTCAGGCAAGAACAATAGTTGGCCAGGCAAAATTTTTAATGACTTGGAATTCATACCTGAAACAAATGAATCCCCAAACAGCTCAGCTTTCATAGACTGTCTTATGAAGTCAGACCAGCTTCTCTGCTTTAATGATCACGATTTCTATATTTAGAACCCCCTTGCTGGAGTGCTCTGCTCTTGCTTTATGGGAAATACAATTGCAAAAGGAAAAACTTAAAACTTTCTCTTTTCTTCTTGAAACTGAAATGAATATAGTTCTAATGTGGTAACATTCCAGACAATGATTACTCATTAATGGTTTTGCTATTCAAATTCTTTTACATGCTGATGGAGACAGGTAGCTTCTCTGCACTTTCAAACACTTTACTTTTGCCTTCCTGTGCCACCCCTGGTCAATGGTGCATCAATATTTTATAGTCTCTTTCCCACCACAGTACTCCTTCCTGCTTATCACATGAAACGTTCTTTAAAGTGCTCCAGCAATTTGAGTTTATATCGGTCTGCATCTTTCTATTCTTTTCTGTATTTTGCTAGGGTTTGAAATATTCATGTGCTCATTAAATAATAGTTTTTAATAATATGTTAGCTACATAGATTATTTTTTGCTCAGTGCCAGTAATGGAACCTGGGGCCTCACATATGCTGGGCAATGGTGGTACCATTCAGTTATGTTCTCAGCGCTTCATTGATCTTTGCTCAACTGTTGCAAACAGAGAATTTGAAAGACAAAGATAAGAGCAGTTTCTTGTAGTAGTCAGTGAGGTTCCTTCCACACAAAATTAGAAAAGGTCTTTTTAAAAAATGCTCAAATAAAGTCTAATAAAAATGAATTATATTTAACCAGCAATAGTGAATATAATTTGTCAATAAACTAGATACAAAATTGATGACCCCCAATATTTTTTGATTAATTTTTGTATCTATATATTGTTTTTCATCTGAGTTCCAAGATATTTTAGGAGTTCATTTTGGGTAATTAAAAGAGATTTCTAGGGCCAGGGATATAGCTCAGTGGCACAAGCGCCTGCCTGGCAAGTGTAAGGTCATGAGTTCAATCCCTGGTACCAAAGGCTGGGGGGAGTGAAAGATTTCTAGTAATGGAGCAAATATGCATGCTTTATTTCTTTTTAGCTTAAAGGCTTTCATAACTAATTTGTGATTTGAAAAATCACAGATCAACTTTACAATAAATTATTAAGAAAATAAATTTCATACTTACTGATAACCGCTTTATTATTAGCAGAATACTAAAAATATTTCCATATCATTGTTATTTTTATATTCTGATCCCTTTCATTTAAGTGCCATTTAGTATAGTTAAATTTTGTTTCTCTGGCCTCCTCTGGTAAAATGAAGTAATCAGTCTTAGCCAGCCCATCTGCCTTTTCCCTCCGTTCTCCAGTCCCCCTCCTGTTTTCACTCTCAGGTCCCCTTTTCCCTTCTCCCTGCTCCTGTTCTGTGATCTTCAATCAACGGAGCGACTTACTCTATACTGCAAATAAGTAAGTACATAAAAGAAGCTCACCATCAATGCTGGTGGTTCTCAATTTTAAATGCACACAAAAATTACCTGGAGTGATTATGTAGGGTTAAATTATTACTTTGGGGACTTTTTGGTTAAGAAGTTTCAGAGTAAACTCCCCACATGTAAATTTTTAGCATAATGTGATACAGGCTGGTGGTATGATGCCACTTCAAGATAATATAAGTGAATAGATAATAAAACAAGAGGATAGAGTAGCAATTTTAACATAAAAAAGTTTGAAAGAAATTTTTGACAGGAAAGGAATCCTTTCTATGAGAGAAAATAACATTGAAAAGGAAAGGAAAAACAAGGAAAGAAAGGAAAGGAAGGGGATGGGAGGGAAGAGAAGGGAAGGGAGAGAGGGAAATGGAGAAAGAGGTAAAGAAGGAGGAGAGAGGAAGAGAAACTGGAGAATAAAAAGGCATTTTAGATTTTGGGAATAAAGACCTGTGAAAGGGAGGAAAACGGATATAATGCATTTGTAACACAAAACGAAAATTAACTAGTATCAGTACATAAATATAACGCATGTCATGCTGTGATGACTAAATATAATGGCAATGGCAAAATTGGATTTAAAATGCTTCACTGAAGAGTTTTCAGAAATAAAATTTTAATTGGTGAGTATCATAAATCTACGACAAATAAAAGAAAAAATTTTGAGACCAAGAATCTTGCTTTATATAATTTTATATTTGTGAAATTTGGGAAGTATTATCTTTTCTATGAATTGTATATAAAAACAACTGTTTCTCTTTAAGCTAAAAATAAAACAGTTTTAGATTTCTATTTAATGATTCCTAAAGCTAAATTGGATTTTTAAGTACACAAAGATATATTAGATTAATTACCCATTTTATTAGCTATTATGTTAAAATATCTGGAATATAACTTAGTAGTACATCAAGAAATATACTCTAAAGAAGGTTTAAATAGATGTGCCCTACAGGTCAGCTCATTCTGTGAAAAGGACCAGGTGTGAGGTAATTCACATGCTTTTAGACCCACTCTATAATTAAAAACCAAATTGACACCAGGAAACCAATGACTAAAAGCCTTTGGACATGTGTATACATCTTTCAGATGGTAAGAATTTAATAACTGACCCATAAATTGTATTTTTTATTATTTTAAAATTAATACTCTAAGGGTGGAGGAACCTGCGTTACGGTAATGAATATTCCCACTTGCAAGAGTCAAATGTTCACTTTTAGCCCGGGTGGTTTCTACTATCAAACATTCTATACACACTTGTGCTCTCTATATCTACGTATATCTCAGAAACTGACTAAGCCATCCAGTTGCTCTAGAATCAGGCCAGGCACTCTTAAGAGTTCACACATGGGCCCACGCAGGAGTTGTGCAAATCATGAATTTATTAATTAACTCGGTCATTATGTTCTGGATTAAAGATGTCTAGAACAAGTTTTCCATCTGCTTCAACTTTTTCGTCTTCAATGGTTACACAGAGGAGATGAAAGAGCAGTCCACTTTCTGCTTCAGCGTCAGTCAGGTGGAGGAGTCAGAGGGGTGCAAGGCAACCTGGGAGGTCAGGACTCCAGAGACTGGGAAACGCACCGCAGGTAGGGTGGCTGAGCGTGGGACTGGAGAGCAGCCAGTTTAGGTTTCTAAAAATGGTTGTGGGAATAAATCATTTCTGCATGCATAGAGGTCTTGATCAGTGACAAATGCAGAACAAGTTCTCATTATGTGTTATACCTCAGTAATTGATTCATTAAATATATTTCGGAGATCATGACACACCACCCAAATGTGAATTACAACAGTGGAATTGTAATAGAATTTTAACTTGAATTATGAAAAGAAATCAGTGGCTCCAAAGCTTGATATATTGGTTACCTAATAATCCATAGTTTCTATAAATATATTTAAAAATTTATACTCAAAAGTTTGTCATTTGTTGAGATGTGATCTCAGTACAAATAATCTCTTCCTTTAAAAATTAACAAAACATATTTTATGCATAGTAAGTTGTCTCACTGAATAAAATTCTTAAAAGCATGAAAAAATTTTATTGTACACTTAATATATAAATTCTGTCAGAATTTTATTTTTAATTATGTACAGGAAATATTTTGAAACACTTCTTTAAATGTTAACTTTTGGTGTTATGGCCTAAATTCTTGTCTCTGACAATAGTGTCCTATACAATATGTTAATGATTAGCTAATTTTTAAAATTAACATAAGTACTGTCTAGGAAGTATTTAGAGTTATGTATGCCAATACTTTATATTACTGCTCTCTCCTAAGTTTTGATATATTCTAATGGCAACAATCATTTACAAAATAAAAATGCAAATAATTAATTATCATTAGAATTATATTGTTTCTTCATACACAACCACGTCATAGTAAAAGTATACTAAGTCTTAACCTATGTGAATACTAGACTAATCACATTGCTTGAGGTAGGTACGTCCACTGTTTACTCACAGTCACAGGAAAATCTTGCATAGTAAAAGTAAAATCTATCCTACTCTACTACACATTTAAGAGTTTATAAAGAGGGAACGCAGGATTTTATGGCAGATATAAACATTATTAAATGAGGAGCCAACTCTATATCTGCCAAGGGAATATGAAACAATAATTCTCCTTAAAGAAATTGATGACTGACTTTCCAAGCAAAAATGGCCATTATAAGAAAAAATTAGGTTCGATGTTCAGGCAAATATATTTCCAAAATGTGATGAAACCATATTCAATGTTATAAAACTCAATGATTACCGTAGGTTGCCAGGTTCCATAAATGATTCTCATAGAAAAAGCCATTATGTTTAAAACACTTTCTCTTCTACAACAGTAATGACCCCCTAGGGAATTACAGAAGGGACCCTGTACATTTTTTTTTTAAATTTTAAAAGTAAGTTGGTTCATGTGATTATTTGAAATATCACATGGCACTTTATTCTTTTGTGCTTTGATACCATCTATTTCATCATGCAGCATCAATATTTTATAAAATTTGAGATAAGGGAAATGATAGACTTTAAAACTAAATGAGTCATTTTTTCTTCTCTGAGACCAGTAGAAAAGTCCAGTACTAAACTAAGAAGTAAAGCCTGTGCATATAAAGTACAAGATAATGACTGAACAGCAACCCACATACAAGGCTGACTGGACCAAAGTTAATCAAGTAAATGTACAGTGCCAGATGTATCGCAGTGTTGCCATTTCCCAAGATGATTCAGTTGTGAGACTTTTAAACCGCATGAGGAGAGAATCACTGGCCTTCCTACTGAGATGATCACAGCAGATAAAGGTAAGCCTTTGACTGCTGGTTATGCTTTTTCTCCCAACTCGGCAATGAGAATTGGGAAACCAACTTCCTTGCTGCTATTTTTAAAAGTTTTACTTAGTTTGAGTTGAAGCCTATTGCTGCATCATTCAATGTGATGAAAAATGATCTAACCCACAACCATCGTGTACCAGAGTGGGTTTCCTAAAGCAACAGGCTGCCGGCAATCTCAGGAAACCCTACAGAAGGCCAGTTCTCTCAAAGGATGTAATCCTTTTCCTTTCAGTTAATTTCTCTCAGTCCAAAGTATAATTTCTGTGCAGTTTTAGCCAGCAATTTATTGCCTTTCAATTAAGCAAGAGCTCTGAGGTTAGTCAGTGTCGGGGCTTTGGAAGACAACTAAAGATAAAAAGAGTGTGGGCAACCCCTCAGACTGCTCCAAGGCTCAAGGGTGTCTCAGGAACCCTGAGGACATAGCCTCGCCTGTCTCGCACCGGCAAACAATGGCGTAGTTACGTAACTCTGACTCGGCAAAGCCGAACACGCATGTTCTGGTTATGGCTCTAGGTAGAAATGTAAATATGCGGTAACAATAAAGATGCAAGTGGTTTGCTCTTGCGCTTTGGCTCTCGCCCCTTTGTGGTCTGTTCTCCATGCTGCCTGCTGTTTTCTCTGATGTCTTGCACATATGTGCTCTTTAACCTTGGGACAGCATCCTCAAAATCTATCTCGGATCTCTCCAAGTGGGCCTAGAATGAGTTACCAAGGAAACCTGACACAAAATTGAGAAGGAAGAAGAGGACCAAAAAAAAAAAAAAAACCTTTGAAGCTTTCCATTAACCTATGAGCAAAATAAACCCAGAAATGTCTGGAAGAATTGATTCCAAGATGCAGATTATAATTTGGATTTTATTACATAAATCAAAGCGTTACACTGTTAACATCAATTGTGGAAACATATCAAGTGACATACTATACATGTTTTAAAGAAGAGAAAGGATAGAACAGGGTTATTGAGAATCTGAAGTTCTTTGTATCTTGAAGATATCAACCCCTTGTGTGGTGGATGAAGTACTGGTCAAAGTGTAACGCCCATCTGAACTGAGTCAGGGTGGTCCTGCGTGTGGAAGGTCCATCTAAGGATTGTTGCCAACAGCCTAAACAGAGAACTGAAGGAGGGGTGGTGTGCTATTGATTCTCCCGCAGATGTTGGCTATCCAGATAGGAACTCGGCCGTTCTCATCGTTGGAGGAAGCTGGGCTGTCGCTTTCACTGAGGACGGCTGTGGTTCTCTTTGGGGAGCTCTGCTGCTCACCTTGAGTATCACTTCCTGGCTCCAATACAGTCCCCTCAGCCTGCTGCCACAGGTGTTCACTCTGCCTACACAGAACCTACAGTTTCCACCGCTGACTTTTGGGCCATCCCGATGCAGATCCCTGATACAGACTTGCGTAAGACATTGTCGTGGGCCCGTGTCCTCCTGCTGGACTCATGCAGGACATTGCTGTGGGATCCAGGCCCCATGTTGGATTCTTTGGGTCTCTAGTGTGTGGACGGATACTCTGCACACTTTTGCATTTGACTCTTTGAGTGAATATTATAAAATAATCCTATAAACCATGTTCTGCATTAAACCTTGACCCTTGTAAATCCTGACTACAGTACCTTGTAAAAAGTGTAGTTTGCACATATTTATTTCCACTCAGAAGGCTGTTTCTTTACTGGGCTCTTTCCTTTGTTGAGCAAAAGCTTTTTAGCTTGTGTAATCCACTTTAGTTACTTTTGCTTTTGTTTCTTATGCTTTTGAGATATTTCATCAAAACCCTTTTCCATTATATGACACAAAATATTTGATCTATATTTTTCACTAGTAGTCTCATACTTTCAGTTCTTGAATTAATTCATCAGTCTATTTTGCATTGATTTACCTAATTGACAAGAGATATGGTCCTTTTTCACTAAGCAAGAAGTTAGAAGTATAAAAAAATGAAAAACAGTTGAAAGATTAATTTATTTTTATCTTTCTATAAAGTTTCATTCATTAAAATTCTGTGATATTTTTCTGCTAAAAAACATAATTTCCAAAATATTTGCACCTGTCTACACTCATACCAACAGTAGAGAAGAGTTCCTTTTTTCCTCACAGCCCCACTAGCATTTGTTGTCTGTTGATTTCTTGATAGTCATTCTTTCTGGGAAAAGATGGAATCTCAGTGTTGTTTTAATTTTCATCTCTCAAATAACTAGTGATGTGGAACATTTTTTCATATATGTATTTGGATTTGCACCCTTTCATCTGAGAAGTATGTGTTCATCTCAGATGCCTATTTTTGGAATGGATCTTAGAATTTGGGAAGGTTTTTTTCTATTTTTTTTTTCAATTTTTCTTATGTTCTACATATAGAATCCTTTATTTGAGGGACTAAAATAGTTTCACTGCCTGTGGGTTATATTTTAACTCTATTGGTGTTTTCTTTTTATGTTCAAAAGCTTTTTAGTAAGATGAAATTCTTGTTGAATCTTTGAATATTTCCTGTGAAGTTTGGGTTTTGTTAATGAAATCCCTACATAAACCTGTATTTTCAAGATTCTTCCCCACTTTCTCTTCCAGTATAGTTAGTGTTTATGTTTTAATATCTAGATCTTTGATCCACTTTAACTTTAGTTTAGTGCATGTTGATAGAGACAAAGCTATTCCCCCTCCGAGTATCTTTCTATAAGAGTTAAAAACATCATACCACAGCAATATATGTGCACTCGTGTTTATAGCAGCACAATTTGTAAGAACTAAATTTTGCAAACTAACCAAATGCCTATCAACAGGGGAATGGATAAAATAGATGTATTTTTATACAATGGAGTACTACTCAGTCATAAAGAAGCATAAGTTTGAGACTTTTATAGGTAAATGGATTCAACTTGAGACCATATTCACAAGTAAAATAAATCAGACTCTCATGTGTAAATATCATATTGTCTCCCTGGTGTGAGAGATTGAAAAAGTAAATAAGGTCTACAATACACAATACATACTGTGAAATAGGAAGAAACTGTTTGACAGAAAAAAGGAACTACAGTGGGGGATAGGCAAAAGGGGAAAAAAAACACAGGTTAGCTATGCTACTAGTGTCTCTTAGTTCCTTGAAGAGGAAATGTCTTGGTTACTGCCTTGGTTTCTTTTCTCTTGTTGCTGGGACAAAACTACCAGATACCCAAAATTAAGGAAGGAAAGGTTTATTTAGCTCACTGTTTGTAGAGGTTTCAGTCCATAATCAGCTGGCTCCAAGACAGAGTGGCATGGCGCTGGGGCAGCACTTCACGGTTGCAGCCATGAAAAACAGCCAGAGCAAAAGGGGAAATAAGCCTCTTCTCCTCCTTTATATTGCACACAGACCCCTCCACCCAGGGTAGTACTCACAAAAGCTCTCTGTCTTCCTCTTGCACAGGATGAGGATATTTACAAAGTGAGGACCCTGGCTCCCTTTTGAGTCTGTCAGTTAAACTTCTAAACTTCTCAAATTGATGCAATGTATCAACAATAACAGCTACATTTCTCTCATTGCTGGGACAAAATACCCTACACCCAACACTAAGCAAGGAAAGATTGATTTAGCTCACAGTTTGTGGAGGTTTCAGTCCTTAATCAGCTGACTCCAAGGCAGGGTGTCACGGGACAGGAGCAGCTCTTCCAGGGGGCGCATGACAGCAAAAGCAACAGGACCACAAGCGAGGAGAACAAGCCTCTTCTCCCTTATATTGTAAGCAGAGTACTCTACTCCTCCAGGGCAGGTGTGGAACTCACACCGTCTCTGTTCCCTCCTCTTGCACAGGATCAGGACGTTTACAAAGCGTGGACCCTGGGTCCTGGCTGAATTGCTTAGTTAAACTCCCAAACTTCTCCATTGACGCAATGTGTCAACCATCACTGGAAGGTCTGTGCTATTATGGATTGGTGAACTGTTTACTCCACTATCTTGTACCCTGAGCAACTACTCTGAAGATGACAATATGCAATGTATTAACTCTTGTTATTCACCTATGAATGTGTTACAAAGTTCTGTTTTACGTTTTTTCCATAAAATAACAAATGTCATGGAATAACAATAACAACGACAAAAATATGATAAATGAAACAAGTTAGACAGTGTACGAAAAAAATTCATCATTGGGTTAATTCATTTTCAACAATCCCCTGATGGAATGGAAGTGTTCAATCAATTATTATGGTAGAGTAAAACAACAACAGTAACAACAACAAACAATGCCTCCCTCATACCACAAATAGTTTAAAGATTGGCTGAAACATTAAATGTAACATACTTTATTTAGAGTCTAATGTAAAATCCATACATGAAAACAAACATCTCTGGTGTTGGATACAGGAATGTACTAACTACACTTAAGATCTATACGTCATTCTCTGTCAGTAGCTTTCTATTTGACCGAAGATGTAACTCTAGAGCAGAGAGCTTACCTAGTGTAGATAAGACCCTGCATTTCATCCCCAGCTCCAGGGAGCAAAAATAAAGCAGTAAATAAATAAGTGAGAGAGATGTACTGTTTATGAAATTTGCTCAGGTGGCAGTTCTTAGATAACTGTCACTGTGTTAGTGTGACAGGCCACTGATGGTCAGCTCCTGCTAAGGTAGGAGTCCATCCAATTCTTGAAATGAGATATACAGTGCAGAGCCCCAATAATTAATTCTTTTGTTTGTTTTTGAAACAGGGCTTCATTCTGCCATTCAGGCTGGCATGGAACTAACGTGTAGCCTAGGCAGGACTTGAACTCACAGGAATCTTCAGGCCTCCTCAGTGCTGCGATTACTGGTGCCCCAATGACTAGAATATGTTAGTTGGTGATAGCAGAAAAGAAAAGATTGAGAATGAGAGAAAGACAGAGAGAGATCTTGGCCTCCAACATAATTTTATAAATTTTGTTATCTCCAATTTTATAATTTTTGATATGTCCTTCATCTTCTACAACTTGGGTATTCAGTGGCTAGACCCAAAGTGAGAAAAAAGTGGGAACATGTCATAGGAGAGCCATCTAGATACCAGGTAATTTTCAATGGTTTGGAACAGTACATTCTTCGTAAGGAAATAGATTAAAGATAATCCTCTCTTTTTACTTATATGTTTGTTCCCTCTGTATGAAATTAAGGAATTATGATATATTTAAACAGCACAGACTCATATCGACATATTCACAATGTCTACTTTCCACTTTTTACATCACTTAATCACTTGGATGACAATTTCACTGTACCATTTCTACTTGAAATTTGTATTATTTTGCAAGCTTCTTGTGGAGAGATTATAGCACACATGCCCATAGCATCCAAAGAGCTTCAGTTTCACACACTGTCAAGATGACTCAGGGTCATGTACTGTTTAATTCACACAGTCAATGACCCTAGTTCCATTCCATCTTCATTCTTTACCTTTTATTTTAAGATAAGGCTTTGCTATGTAGTTCGGACTGGCCTCAAATTCACTATGTAGTTTCAAGCTGCCCTCAAAGTCATAGAGATCCCTCTAATGACTAAATGAAACAGAGTAACTGTATAATATTGACACCATCTTACACTTTGTATATACTCATATACCTGTTTATATGAAGAATATAGACACATATGTAGGATGTACATTTTGAAAATATATATTACATATATATATATGTATTGTATATAAACATGTATTTTAAAGAATAATTAGAACAGGGTTTCTCAATTATAGTTGTCATACTGAAACAAAGAATTTTAATAGATCTTTTTCAGAAATACAATGTTTTAAATAAATAAATATTAAATTCAAATAAAGCTTGTCTGTAATTTTAAGTTTCTCGGAAAGTTACCCTAAGAGTTCTTATAAAATGTCTAGTTTGAAAAATTTCAAGATTTAAGTCCCTAACGGGCTCAGATGTTATTTGTTTTAATAAACTGAGTGAAAAGATTAAGGATGTGAGGTTTTGAAAATCTGATTTGATTTCCTGTGTCAAATCCAGTTACTGGAGAGAACTAGAATTCTTATTGCCTCGACCTTCTGCTTGCCTCATTCTTACCACTTGCAACCAAAAATCAGAAGCATTAAAACTGAAATGAAAATGAATGCCTTTCAACCTCAATCTGGCTCCTTGTTCCGTGGCCAGTGGAACCCTGTTTTTGTTTGGGTTAATGTCATCTCTTCTGCTCAGGAAGTGGCTGAAGGCACAGCCACTGTGGGCCGTGTGTGAGGCTGTGTGAGGCTGAGTGGGGGTGAAGCATCCCAGGGGTCCAGGCGCCACAGGCAGGCGAAGGGCCACAAGGTGGAGCTGCTGGCCAGGAACAGTGGCCTGGGGGACACGGGCATCAGTCTGGTCCTGTGACCGCGCTGCCCAGCCAGTGCCAGGGCCAAGGGATGTCGGCCCAGCTGCACCTGCAGAGCTGGAGAGGCAATGGGAGCTGGAGAAGGCAAAGGGAGGTTTCAAGGGAAAAAGAGCTCCAGAAGTGGCCGGAAGTGCTGAGCATCTGGCCACAGACTGGTGCCAGGCTCCCAAAGAACCAAGGAGAAGAAAGGGAGCTCTTTGTAAACTTCTGCAATGATTAGGGTGATGTAAGTGAAAGGCAGGGCTGGATCAAAGGCTGGGGAGAAGAGGTTCTGCGAAAGGGCACAGCCTGCAGGGACAGCTGACACGACTGGGGGCAGAGGAGCGGGGCGCCAGCTGAGGGTGTCTGGACATTGGAAGATTTGGTGGCAACAAGACTCAGGAACATGTCCTGGTGAGGCAGCAATGAGACTTGTCATACTGGCCCTGTTGCAGCAGCATTGGGCTGTCTGTGGCATTAAGGTCAGGGTGGCCTTGGGCAATGTGACCACAGCAGGAGTAAAACAGCAGCCAGGGAAGTAGGGAGCAGTGTGTTGTACGGGGTTACGAAGGAACGCACTAAAAGCTGTGCTGTGGGTGTCTGCCATCCTTAGGGGAACGCCTTGATTCCGAAGGGTTGCTTAAGGAATCAGAGTCTGCTGTCACTGAAAGGCACTAGGAGTAACTGGGTCACCATGAAGATGGCCTGTCCTTGGCCCTTCCTTGTGACACTTCAGGATCTCATAAGCAGCTCCTCAGAGAAGTGCCAGTGCCCGTTCTGCCAACTGATTTTCATGAAGCAGGTTTCAGAGCACAACAGTTAGGTTCTGAGGAGAAGGACACAGCTACATTGTTATTTCCCTGCCTTACAGCTGATGATACAGTTGCTATAGTAAGGTACTTCTTTAACTTTCTCAGAAATGGTTCTCTTATGTCCATAGAGAGTAAGATAGATAGGAGCAAAACTGCCAAAATCTTCAGACAAGTGAAGGACAGAAAGGTCTTTGGTTATACAGAATAAAATCTAGCATTAGAGGCAGAAGTAGTGCAATTTCATATAGTTACGCCTTAGGTGTTGGGTGTGTACCAGATTTCATATTGCAAAGATTCCAGCTATGTTGTGCAATGATAGTCTTGTGCTTATGCATCATTGGAAGGCTTTGGAGAGCATGAAACCCCTCAAAGGAACTGCCCAACTACTTGTACCCTTAGTGAGCCTTACACCAAATGCTAAGCACAAACTGCTAATAAATTCTTCTCATGATTTCTCAAGTAAGAAAAGGAAGTGCATTAACTATGATTTTTCTTTGAGCTATTTCAAAGTAATCTCTCCAGAAGCAATACTACATCAGGGTCAGTTCACTGTGATACAAACTCATAAGGGTTACCTTACAGTTATTTTCCCCTGAAGCCATCAGTGGAAATCATTTGATCAGATATATATATATATATGCTGGCAAGGTGGAATCAAGAAAAGCAGGCTGCTACTCTCCTCATATCAACTGTAGAGAGAAGTTTAGAAGATTTCTTAGCTTGAACCTTAGTCTGGGGAGGAAGATGCAAATGGATGTTACGGTGTGAATAGGTACAGACATGTTAGTCAGCATCTTACAGATCAAGAAAGTTTCAAAACAGGATTCAGTCTGTAAAAACAGCCCTGCTTTTAGCCTGGATGTTAACAAAATACCCAGAAAGTTTAGGTAAGATCAATTAAGTCTGAGGAAAACTTACTGCAGAATACCTAGGAGAAACAAGTTACTGAATGCCTTGGACAGGATTTAGCAATTAAAAAAAATGATTAAAACAAAGCTGTTCCAATAAGGGAAAATCTTGAGGTGCAAAACTTTTTTGAAAAACTGAAATTGCAGTTGAAAACTCACACAGTACATAATGTGGACTAACCCTTTCCACTTGCCACAGCAAAACTAACACCAAAGTAATGGGAGCTCCCTTAGTAGGAAAGAAAGTAATGAATTCAGAGATACTGGTGAAGATGCAGAAAGGATTTTCTTAGTTGGGAAATAATCTTCGTGCATTGATAAGTCATAGGTCAGAGATAACTAATGTAGAAAAAGAAAAAAAATAAGGAAAGCACATTATGTACAATGTAGCTCAGGTGACATTTGTAGTTAATAATGTGGCTGTGAGAGAATCAAAGGTAAATTGTGAAAACTATGTTGTTAAAGATGAAAATTATTTTTCAGAAAGAGATATATCACTATATCAAACTCAGAAAATTTGTTGAGAAACATCTATAAATTGTTACTCAACTGAAATGAATGTGGAAAGTGAAAAAGACATTCATTTGCATTTAGAAAGATAATTTCCACTTGCAAGAATTCCCTGTGTATGAGCAAATTAAGTAACAACAGTCCTGAAGGAATAAACTCAATCCTTAGTCAACGGAAAATGAGAATAGGTTTGAAGAAAACCCAGTGAAATGTGTACCTCCTAGGGAGAAGACTGAATTCTCTTCCTCAGCAGAGTGTACGCAATATAGCAAATCCATCAAAAGTTAGTCCTATGAGAATTGCTAAACAAGAATCACTGGTAGAAACATACAGTCAAATGGTTTCTGAAATTGCACATATGACAGACTACAGAAGAGTCTGAGATCACACACAACAGTTTAATACGTTTTCATTAATGAATCAAATACAACAAATGCAAAGTCATTCGATGCTGCTGCTTCTCTCTGGTTAAGTCAGTGAGTGCTCTTTTCTCTTTCATAGAAAGTACATCAAAAGAGTGCTACATTTCATTTACCAAGTCCGGTCCTAAGGAACAGAGGTCTGCATTGCGTAAAAAGTCAAATCATGCAATTTCAAAACCAAACATTGAGTTAACTCCTAAATCTTTCTTCAGGATGACTAGGTACCTTTAGATGACCCTGTTTGACCAATCATAGTTTATTAGGAATAGTTGCAAAGAGTGGCATTCATTTCTCTACCAGAATGAAAAAGGGGCTTCTCAGGAAACCTTCAGAAAGGAAAAGAGCTTAGTGCAACGATCCTCCAAAACATCCTCTGTAAAGCTTCAACTACTGCCAACAACTCAATCTACAGGCTGGCAATTGGCAAACACACTTGTTGTGAGTTAAGTAAAATTAGCAACTGGTGACACAATTTGTGAGGTAGTGTATGTGTTACTTTGTAGCTCACAGTGATTGCTAAGGGGTCATTTCTCTCTGAAACATCTTAGTTTTAGGGTAGAAGTTGCTTAGATTTCCATCCTTGTACTTTTGTTTACTTCATTTTTCTTAATTGTGGCATTATTTAAGCTAAATGGTTTTGCTATGTTTTCAAGTAGAAGTTATACTTTACTATTTTAACACTTTAGCTGCATTCATAAAAATTAATATTTGAAAACTTGGTGGTTTTCACTTTGTAAATATGATAGGAAGAGTCAGTTTTGTCTCTTTTGTGTTATTCCTCCAACTCAGATGAAGTTTCTATTACAGATCTCTACTATGTAAGAGAAGAGGTAAGCCCCAGAGATCTTATGTCTTGCGTTACAGTAATTTTCATTGTTTTTGCTAAAAATCTCTACAAAGTAGGTTACTTCAATAATATTCTAATACTTTCTCCTTATGTGAGACAAAATAGTTTGGTTTGTATCTCCTCCACGTGTACGGTCTGCTCACGTGACCGAAGGATGAAGACTAAAGCCGCTCGGTCACTGAGGTGCACTCTTACATAACGACACGGAAGTCACTGATTGCTTGTAAGCCATACTGTGTTCTTACAGTTAATTGGCACAAATGCCTGAGTTTCTGCTTTGTTTAATATAAAAATGAATTGGTTTGAGAAGGAACAGTTAAAGTTGAAATCATTAATCAATGTGATTTTTTTGTATGCAGAAGCTGCAGTTTAGAATTTGAATAGTTGATGCACTTCTGTATATTTTACTTGGGTAAAAACTTACAGTGATCTTTGTGTAAATAGTATTTATTTACAAAAAATATTGAAGATAATTTTCTGGAAAAAGGAAAAGAAATTGAAGAAATGCTTTTATTTTTTAAAATCTCTTGGTATATTTGAATTTATGGTTTAATCCAAAGACTATTGTGAAAAATATTCTATGCATCAAATACTTTATGTAAAATCTTTAAAATTCTCTGCATTAAAATTAATAAACATTTTTAACACTGAAATTTTGTAACTATAGCCTCTAAATATCAAAAATAAATGAAAGCCTGGGCATGGTGACATAACGTCTGTAATCTCAGGACTAGGAGGCTGAGGCAGAAAGATCTCCACAGCTTCCAGGACAGCTTGAATCACACAGTGAGACTCTGCCTTAAAAAAAATGGTGAGTGAAAATACACTCAGTGTCTTTGTAAAAATACTTGTTTTTTTTCTGTTTTAGCAGAAATCTGCTTGGAACACTATTTATCTTACTGTTAATTTATATTTTTAAGAGAGACAACGAATTACCCTGAGACATTAATGCTAACTTGTTTTATTTTTATTTTGTAGTCTTTATTCACAACTTACTGTTAAATCATAATTAGTTAAGGAGTTTATCAAATACAGTCTGGCATAGTGGTGTATGCCTGTAATCTCAGCACTCCAGAGGAGGTTGAGGCAGGAGGATCTCTGCAATTTCAAGGCCACTGTTGGCTAAATAGTGAGTCAAGGGTCGGGGATTTAGCTCAGTGGTATAGGTGCCTGCCTGGTAAACACAATGTCGTGAGTTCGATCTCCGATACTAAAAAATAAAAATGAAATAAAAATAAGTAAATAGTGAGTCCAGGCCAGCCTGAACTACATAGTAAGATCTGGTCTAAAAAAAAAAAACACATCAAATATAATGAAATTTTTGCTATGCAGATATTAAAAGATACAGGTTTTTTGCTTTATGTTTCAAATATAATATCAAGAATCCAGTTGCACCACAATAAAACTAGCAATTTTTCATTGTCCATGCATTCTGAACTTTCTATGCAGTGGGATCATAGTAACCACTTTCTACATTCCATAGAAAACAGTATTTTGAGAATGTATATATCTCGTTACATGCTTATGGAATATACTTCATTAGTATAACACATAAAAATGCTACCTGGTAAAGCAGGGTTTCTTCATTCTTTAAAATGCTAAACAAAATTTGAAACACACTGAATAATAATCAATTAATATCATATATTCATAAAATTATGGCAATACAACTTTAGATTCTTTAAAATTATGACTTGTTCCTTAATTTACAACCTGATAAAAAGAAATTATAAATCCTTAAAGGATTATATCTGTAATTCTTATATCCAAAAAAAATGTAATCAGTATTTATGTTAAAAAATATATTATTCACCATCATCCTTGCCATGAATTGATCACAAAATTGAAGTTACTTTCTATTTTTCAGATCTAAACAATAGTCATGTATGTTGCTTAGCAGTGACTAAAACACATTCTCAGTCATTACAGATGATTTATCTGCTTATGTTTCCCTCTCTATTATACTGTCTTATAAGCAATTTACAAACTGGATAAGAAACTGTGCATCACAGTGTGAAATTGCTTCAGATTTGGGTCTTACAATCCTATCAAGTGTGATGGATTCCACTGTGCAGTGGCTGAGTTCAGAGAGCCCTTTCATGCAGTTTCATTCCTATCACTTGCATGTCATTGCCACTGTAATACTTTAACCAATTTAGAAGAGGAATTTTGACAACGTGGGGGATATGACTTTTTCCTGTAATAAAAGAAACTTTAATTTTAAATAAGATACATTTGAATGGTTTTGTATTTGAAGAATATTCCTTTAGATACTTTACCTAAAGAGAGTGCAGTAAACTGAATCTTGGCAAAAAGTAACGTGTTCAAGAAAAGGATAAAATAATCTTAAGTAGGTCTGTGATATTAAATATTTGAGAAATGATAACCTCTCAGAGAATTGATATTGACGTGATTCAGGGAGGAATAGTTAAACTCCAAAACATTAATTGAAATGAGTTTTTGTTGAATGTTTACATCATTTATGCATCAGTTTTTCTCTAGGATAAGATTGATTTATAACTCAGCAGCTAAAAATTTACAGCTAAATTCTCTAATATGTCTAAGAGATCAATAATTATTATTTAGCTCATAAATAGTTTAATCCACATTAAAATACAAGAGTTATTTTTGTTATTTTCTTAGCTTTAATCTTTTTTTTGTTTTAGCTCAAATATTATTTTTACTTTATCACAATTTCATAATGGGGCATCTTTACCAGAAAAGCAATTTATCATAATGCATTTATGGCATTTTGAATCTGATTATCTTGCTCCATATTTTTCCAGTCATTGACTATTTTTAGGTGTTATTAATATCAGACAAATGGCTTCATTTCTCTGAAACGTGGCTTCTTGATTATAAATATCTGTTGAATTTCTTAAGAGCACAGTTTCTGTAATAAAGTTAGCACATAATAAATGTGACAAAGGATTTATTATTATTACCTTTGGAGTAATATCCTGTGGATAATATATATTTACATATAAGCTATAGATAGCACAATGTAATACTGTTACATTTATTAACATAATAATGAAACTACATGCAGCCTAAGTTTATTAATGTTGGTGTGCTCATGCAAAGTCTTGAATCCATTGTACTCATCTCAGTCAAATTTTATTTATTTATTTCCTTATTTACTTATCTATTCTGTCACTAGGGTTGTCCCCAGCTCTGGTTTTGAGAGGGAATCTCACTAAGAGGCCCAGCCTGGATTTCCTCCTTCCTCAGCCTCGCACGAAGCTGGCATAGCACTCAACCTGACTTCACTTTTGTTGTTTTGCTGGTAGTTTTTCAACCCAATCCATCCCAATTTCAGTCTTTGCCCATATAGCATATGAAATCCTACGTATGTCCACCTTTGGCACTGGGAGGAACTTCAGAATGAAAAAGTTAAACATGCGAGGTGCCCCTTGTCCACCTGAACTCCTAATCACCATAAAAACCTAGGCCAGGTTCCGCTGTGCTGGCCATTTTCAGACTGCTGGGGAACATTCTCTGCTTTCCTCCCAGAGTTTCACTATATGTGCTGCAGTCTTCAGGAAGCGATATGTCATCATCAGTTTTGATATTTCACCTAAAATTGTAGCAGGGTAGAGGTGATTATCTGTTCCATGTTTGATGACTTGCAACAATTTATGCAATCTGAAGTCTTTCTACAGTTTTTGCACCTCAAGATCAATAGACTTTACTTTTTTTAGTTTTCTAGTGACAGTGCTGTAGACTAAACAAACAGCCTCTGCATGCTAGGCAAACACTGTAATTACTGAGCTATAGCTCAAGTCGTATATGGTAAATACATTTTAAATAATCTTAATTATTTAGTTTTATTGATTTTTTGTGTATTCAAGTCTTTTGAGTGCTTTACATGGATAATGTGTGCATCATAACAGGAGTATTAGGTAAGCAGTACTACCACTGTTTATCTCATGATTTGGGACCAAGCTAGGAAACTCCCCCCACCCTTCCCCACACAGTGGCCGAACTGGGACTTAAGCTGCGGGCCTCTTGTTCTTATTCAAAAGTCCACACTGCTCCCTAAGACACCTCCTATTCTTTGATGTACCACAGAGGTAGCAATTCAAAGAGTTAGATAACATTTTTTGGATTATATCATGCGAGATTCAAATATCCATTCTTTATTCCTCTGGATGTCCTAGGAATGTCCTTTTCACTAAGATTTTGAGAAATACTGTTAGCAATAAGAACCAGTCTTCTCAAACAAAGATGTTTTTGCTTGTTATCTATACAGTGAGAGTGAGAAGATCTATTCCAAACAGAAGCTACCAGATTTCAGTGAAAAAGGTAGAATTTAAAGGACTCAGAGTCTATTAAGACCTAAAGCTCTCAATAACAGACACTAAGATTCTTTTTAAAGATTCATCTATGCCAGAGGAATTTTTTTCCAGCATAACTCAGAGAATACCCAGCTTAGAGAAGTCTCTAAAAGGGAAACACAGTTCTTTGGAATGTCAAGGTACCCCTGTGGGTGACATGGTAGGACAAATACGTTTATGAGCAGGTGGCTCAGATTTCCCGAGTTCCAAATAGCCAGTAATGCCACTTGTGGGCATTTTTCTCTGCAGAAAAACCCTGACCCTTTTCAGAGACAGGTCCACAAGACACGCTGACTCTAAAGGAGCAAACTGCCATGTATTCACTGGTGAGTGGATTTTTCCTGAAGGACCATTGAGACGGGAAATCTTGTCAACAGCTAAATTTTGAGAGACACTTTTGTTTGTCTCGAGGAATCACCCTGTAATAGATACACCAATGCTTTGTAAAGATTCTACCTATTGGCCTGTGTTTTCTCCTTCTCCCGTGTTTCGGATGACATACACTGAATCAGCTAACTCTGTATATTGAGTGTGTTGTCTTATGAAATCAAAGAATGGAAGTATGGACAGAAAGATGATAGTTAAAGAGGAAGTGTGTATTAGAACTACAAGGAGAAGGAAATCTCACAGTGGGTAGTTGGGAGGGGTCCTTGAACCCCTGAGCTATTTTTCTGGGGTTCTATAAGAATAAGGAGAGTGTTGCATTTTGCTCAGTTGGTCACTGTTTAATATCACAGGTTGCTCTGTAGGTTTGAGATGACCAAATGGGACTCAGGTTATCTAAAATACTCAGTGTGTAGAGTTTAAAAGAAAACAGGTTGCTCCAAATTTTTAAATTCATGGTGATTCAGTCTTGGCTATAGGGAGGTTTGCATTCTGCTCTGCATGAAGTATACCTTTCTGAGTCAAGGTCCTACCACCTCTTCTTATATTTCTCCTACCAGTGAGGCTGACCACCAATACTGCATCCTTCACTAGCAACATAACCGTGAGTTATTTAAAGCTAAATGCATGCTACGAGGCAGTGACTTGTGATCAAAGTCTATGAATTAATGGAAGGAATGTCAGAGTTACTCTTCAGCCTTTTCCATGCTGAGCATGCAACTGAGCATGATTTGTGTTCCAAAGGGCACAGGTGCCAAAGCGTGAAGTCTCCATCAGCGTGGACTTCTTAGTAAGTTTTGGGGTAAAGCCTCTTCTGCTCACCCCAGCACACTGTGATTTGTATCTGTAACAGAAATGAAAAGAAAACATGCTATGTTAAGTAACCGGAGTAACTGGTTGCTGTTATTTTTCTGTTAATACACTCTAATCTTTTCTGATTAAAACTTTGGTCAGTAACATTTTTAAAGAGAAATGTGGCTTGGCGGTATATTTAAGTGATGGAAAAAGCAACATTAGATAATTCAAATTAAAGATATTCAAACATGCTTTCACAAATGTCAGTTAAATTTACCACTGATAATTCAGGAAGTATACTTATTATTCTATCAAAATGGTCAACTTTCAAAATAACAATTGCTGACTCTCTTTATATTTGGTACTTTAGTACCTTTAGAATTTACAAATCCAACAGCAAAATGTGTAAATCAGGAAAGAAAAATGATGTCATTTTCTTTTGCAATTTGAAACTGATACATGTCCATTGAAGACCTTTTCTTGTGGGTAAACAGTTTAAGAATTTTGATGAGACATGAAAAGATGCATCCACTATGCAAACTAAACAGTACTACTCATTACTATTTTGGAGTTTCTTATATATAATGAATAAACTTCATTTTCACTTGATTTTAGTACCAAAATATACTATGAAACAATAGAAAAACATTTCTGGTAGCAATAATATTGAGAGAATCTATGGCCCATAAAGTCATAGATTCCATTACTGGTAGCTAACGTATAATACAACCTGTTTACGGTTCAGGGCTGTTTAATCTCGTAGTCATCCTTGCTGCAAATGGATTCTTCCTTGGAATATGTTAATGGGACAATATTGTCAGAAGCCAAGAGTGTAGAACTATGGAAATAAATTCTTTTACTCTAGTACTGAATTTGTGAAGTGCTTTCAGATCGTTAAAGAAATTCTTTTGGGGATATAAATCATATGCTGTCAATATCTAATATTGTAAATGAGAAGCACCGACTAGTGTTTCCACTGTTATGGACTCTATTATGGTTTTAAAAGAAATGAAATTTGACAGCTTTGATTAAACAGGTTTGATTAACCAGGTTTGAGTGGATATGAGATATAACCCAAGAATATGGGATACGGGAAATAGAAGGAAGAGAACATTAGAAGAGTGGGAATTAAAATCAGAGACCTCTGTCTTAAGTAAGTTATTGCTCACACCTGGAGAACAGGAGCTAGCCTTGACAGAGGGCATGGCTGCAGGAGGGTATAAACAAAGGACACTACAACTGAGTTAGTGAAATGAATTGGGCTGAATGATTTGTTATTTGTATAATTAGAATTACTATCAAATTTGCCATTGTAGGAAAATTAGTTTTATTGTTATTTCCTTTGTTATTTCCATGATGATAGTATAAGGAGCTAGGAACTTAGGCAAATGTGTAGACGATGAGACCCTCAGTGATGTGATTAGTGCTTTATGAGGTGAGATGATGATAATTCTCCTCTTCCACCACATGGTGACGCTGTAAAACATGTAATCAGTGGAAGGAAGGAGGCCTACTGCACCCTGGATCCAAAGTGATTTTCTTGTACATAACACACAGTTGAATGGTTTCCTAATCTATATTTTCAATCTCTTTATTTTTAGTCCTAAATATTTGCACTATATAACGATTATATTTATTGTGAGAAGTTGATACATAGGCACAGGTACATTATATATATATTTTGGTACTGGTGATCAAACTACACAATACATCTTAATTCTTTTGTTTTTTCTCATCCCTTACTGTTCCCCTGTTTCCCACTCCTTCCACTCTTGGTATTCTTCTCATTTGTAATAACTCTATTTTCATCATTTTCCCTCTTTAATTCCATTCTTTCTCCTGATCCTATTTTCCTACCCTTCCTCTTCCTTAGATGTTACTCACTTTACTGTCGCAAGGACAAAACATTTAACACCTGCAGATTAAAAACAAGGTTTGTCTCAATCAGGGTTTCCAAAGGCTCAGTCCATGGTTAGCAGGCTCTAAATCAGAATGAAATGGCCAAAAGTGAGGGGAGAAAAAGCTGCTGAATCCACGGCTGTCCTGAAGCAGAGAGAGAAAGGAGAAGCCAGTGTAAGACAACACCCTCCAGGGCAAGTCCTGCGCACTCAGCTCTTCTGAAACCAGACCTTAGGGCCTAACAGTATATTCAGCTATGAACTAATCAGTAGATCAATCCCCTATAGTCTGGTCACTTTCCAAAAGTCCAACCTCTGAACACAGAAGGCTTTTGCAGGGCTTTTTTAGATGTAATCCATAACAGTCACCCATGTGTATTCAAAGTAATTACTGATAAGGTGGGAGGACTGTCAGTTTTTGCTTACTTTTTAATACCTTACAGGTTTCTGACACTTTCTTTCCTGTATCATAGACTTCTCCTAGAATTCACTTTTGAAGTAACATGTTTTAATTTTTTTTCACATTTGTCTTTTGCTTATATTCATAGCTATTTTCCTTGTGATTACACTGGAAATTACATGTAAACATCTAGAGTCACAGTATTACTATTAGAAGTTTTATGACTTAAGAAATCGATGCTACTAATTTACATCTTTATACTTTGTATAAAAGTAGAAACTAATGACTTTTGAAATCATTTATCTTATGTAAAACATATCTTATGTTCTAAACCACTTTACAATAACATTAGCTTTTAAAACTGTGTCTATGTATCCTTCTGTAGTAAAACTTTATTCTTTTGTATGGATTCATGTTATTGTCTATTACCCTTTCGTTATGTAAGGCTGTTACTAGACACGGGCTACTGGAAATAGCTAGTGGTAGAAAGCTGTATCATTTTTTAATGGTGGGATGTATTATTTTTTCTTTCCATGTAGAGGACAGTTTTGTGGATATAGAATTTTTTGATGGTTGTTTACGCTTTTCTTATTCAACAGATGAGTATATCACCTACTACCTTCAGCTTCTGCAGTGTCCCATGAAATCTACTGGAATCATTTTTGTGGAGACTATGTAAATGACAACTCATTTGTTTCTCATTGTTTATGAAATTCTATCACTCAGGAATTTAATATAATGTGCCTCAAAGTGAGTTGATTTGATTTATCCTATTTAGATTGTGTTAACCCTTAGGTCTTTATATTCCTGTCTTTTATCAAGTTTGGGATAATTTTTTTGTTCAAATAATCTCTCTACTAAATTTCCCAATGCATATTTTTATAGACCTCACACAGTGTGTGTGTTGATCCTCTTTATGGTAACCAAGATTCTTGACGTTCTATTTCTTTTTTTTTTTTTTCAATTTTTCTGCTTCTCAAATTTCATAATTTGAATTTTCTTATTTTCAAGTTTGATGGTTTTTTTTTTCCTTCTCTCTGCTTAAATGCGTCTTTTATTCTTAATGGTAAGTTTTGTTTTTTAAATTTCATTTTTACAACCAGCTCTAGAATTTCTTCTGTATCTTTTTTTGTAGCTCAGTGGTAACGTGTTTCTCTACCATAAAAAGAGGCTTGAAGCTTGATTTCCTCACCATGGAAAAAAAGTTGTTTTATAGTCATTGTATAGCAGATCTATCTTCTGCTAGTTACTTTTTTGGAAAAAAATTCTAATAATTTCTCTGTAGTCCTTTTGAATTGCCTTACTTTCTTATATTTTGTAAGTATGCTGATATTTTTAAAAAAATAAAATTGAAACTATGACTATACTACCATGTTGTGGTGACTCCGAGATCTTTCACCCATTCTCAGAAATTCTTTTACTTGTTGGCAGACTACATGGTAATTCATCCTGAGATGTGAGTTGAAAGTCTTTTCCTGTCTTTGCTGAGCCTGTGTCTTTTCATGGACATTCCCACTGACTTTCTCATTTCCCCAACTGCTGTTGTTGATCTAACATTCTAGCCATTAAATTCTACTTCGCAAAATGACAAGAAGAGAAAAACTAAAGAAAAAACGTGGTCAAATTTTAGGTCTTTGAGGAGTATCAGGAGAGAATTTGACATTACTTTCTATATTATAAATTTGACTTGCTATAAAAGATGTCATGAAACTCATGATTTGTAAACAACAGGATTTTATTAATCACTGATCTGGAAGCTGAAAAGGCCAAGAACATGACACTTTCAGATTTAGAAAGGAACAGTTCCTGTATATATGAGTTTTATGATTTAGAACTAAAATGTCCCCCAAACGTCCAATGTGTTCAGAGGGGCCTTTGATAGATGATTAGACGGGATTAATCTACCCATGAACTCATAGCTGAATTTGCTGTTTGGAGGATGGAACTTACTGGAGGAAGTGGTCGCTGGCAGTGTGATTAGGAAGGATTTATTCTTGTCCTTAGCTCCTCCTTCTCTATGTTTTTTCCATCTGAAAATGATGGAATGACTTTACTTTCCCATACCCTTCCATTACATTTTTCCCTCATTTGCAGGAGATGACCCCAGTTTGAACTCTCTGAATCTGTCAACAAAAATAACCCTCCCCTCCATCATATTATAGGTGTACATACTTTGTGCCAGGTACAGGAAACTGATAATGCAAAAAAGATGATAAGCATCATAGGATTGTTTTCAGAAAGGGACAAGTTTTAATGTTTGTTCCTAGGGTTTCAGTCCTGCTTTGACCAATTAATTCCTATTCCTTATTCCTCCCTTTTAGAATGGAAATATTTATCCTGGGCCATTGTAATTTGGATGCAATTAACCTTCTTTTTATGTGTCTACAATAGCTCACAGGTAATAGTTTGCCTTGTGTCTCAGAGGAAACTTTGGACATAGACATTTTAACAATATTGGAAATCTTAAGACCGTAGAGACATTGAGAGATGTGCTAAATGCATTTTTAATGAGGTGGATATTTGGGGGCCTGTGGCAAAATGATGTGGTTTAGACCTAAAGCATCCTCTTAAAGTCTCCTTTGTTCAGAAATGGGGCTTTGGGGTGTGATTAGATCACAGGAGAGTTATACTCATCAGTATTCTGATCACTGAGTTCGTAGCTGAAATGCTGCTGACAGTGGGCTTGGCTGTGCACGGCGGGCCACGGGACCTGGGCTGGAAGGGTGTGTTCCTGTCTGCCCTCCAGCTCCTCCACTCTCCCTGCTTCCTGGATCCTGTGGGTTGAATAACCTTCCTCCACCATTCCATTCGTAGAGACAACTAACCAAGGACCAAAAACAAAGCCTTCCTACTTCCAGTGCTGCGTGTAAGGTATTTTGTCATAGCAACATGGAAATAACTAACATGGCAGTGCCTTCTCATGGCATTTCTATATGGCAGAAGGGCAGGAGTCTTTACTGGACCTCTTTTAAAAGGACTGAAGGCAGAGGTCCCTGTCTTCTTGACTAAATGATCCCCCAAGTGACTGCCTCCAAACTCTACTAACTAGAGGGTTAGTATTTAACATATGAATTTGAAGGAACACAAAAATTCAGACTTGAGCATTTTACCCATGGCCTTCAAAACTTTGTGTCCTCTTCACGGGCACACTACATTAACTCCCCATTGTCTCAAGATCATTCCAGCTCTGACTTGAGTTCTGAAGTGCACAGACTCCTCTAAATAAAATTGTTATTAGATGATATTCTGAGAAAAAGTCTCAAATTGGTAACCTATAAAATTAAACATATGGTGTTCTTTCACAGTATAATTATAAGACAGGAAAAGGACTGACATTGATATTCAGAAACAGAAATACAAAGAAATGAGTAAACAGCTCTGAGCTGACTCAAAATCCAAGAAGGCAAATAACATTTTAGTCTTTTTTTTTTTTTTTTTTTTTTGGTGCTGGGGATCGAGCTCATAACTGTGTGCTTGCAAAGCAGGCACTTACCAGCTGAGCTAAATCCACAGCCCCTAACATTTTAGTTTTAATGATAAAGAAAACCTTGTGACTTGATGCTCTGCCATTTAGCCAACTAGTTGCTTCTACATTCAACCTCAGACTGTTGTTCAGATCCTGACAACAAATCTTTGCTCTTTAGAGGTTGGATGTGCATGGCTTGGGTATTTTCCTCCAAACCTTTACTGGGTGAGTACAACTCAGAAGTTCTCATAGGTGAGAGAGCAGTGGGGCCCTGACCCTGACTTAGCACTTCTTGGGGCGGGGTTTGAGATAGGATCTCTGTGTAGCCCAGGCTGGTCTTGAATTTGCAGCAGTCCTCCTGCTTCAGCCTCTGGAGGGCGCCATGCCCAGCTGGACTCCAGCCCCTTAATGCTCTAAGAAATGCATCTTCTTCAATGTGTGCAAAAACTTCTTTTAGTTTCCAATTTCCTCATCACTCAGCTACAATGTCACTTTAATATTTATAGATTTTTTATACTCTTTGGTATGAATTTTCTTAGTCTAAGATGATAAGACAAAAATAACACATTTTGAGTAATTTCTAAGCAACAGAAATTTCTCACAACTCAGGAAATAGAGATCCTGAGGCCAGGAGACTTGTTGTGTGTCCAGCACCTACTCTTTCACAAACAATGCTTACTTCCTGTATCCTGATGTAGTGGAACTAGTGATGTGATCTCTCCTGGGTCTCTTCTTTACAGGCTCTGATCCTATCCTAAGAATGCATCTCCATGAAGGCTCCACCTTTTAATGTCACTGTATTGGTATTTAGGATTCCCACAAAAAAATTTTGGGAATTTCTCTTGCTCATTTGTAAATCTTCAAATAGCAGATCAGAAAGTCTGCAAAATAGCAAGCAGGAAGTCTGTGAAAATTCCAGGATTTTAGTGAACAGCATCCTTATCGACTGTGCTTGTAACCGTGTGTAACTACTCCAAGAAGGTGTGCACAGCTACAAACCCTGGGACTCGTGAGGTCAGCATGAGATTGGTGGAAATTAAGCAGAATTGTGAGTTCAGGATACCATGTTATTAGAGGACCAGAGAGAAGGAATCAAAGAGCCAAACTCATCTAAGAACTCCCAAATTTCCCTCTGTTCTTATAAATCAAGCACTTATATTCTAAAAGCACAACACCATATAAGAGAAATAGCAACTGAAATTTAAAACTTAACCATGTAAGTCCAGATTAGAGCTTGGCGGCACTGAGGCATAAATTTATATCATGTAACATAAAATGAGAATATAGTGACAAAAACAAATTTTCTATCTTATAGTGAAGAGAAAAGCACATTTTATGATTCATGTAGCTACAAAACAAGAACAAGCATACATCCCTGTTTCCAGGACTATTTCAGAAAAAAAGCCAAAGAAAAGCAATAGGAACCTCTGGGTGATTCTGAAAATACGAGACCAGTGGGGATTTGCTCACCATTCCCATCTGAGCATCTAGTAGAGGGAGTTTCTGGTTTACCCATACCAAATAGGATACCATGTTATTAGAGGACCAGAGAGAAGGAATCAAAGAGCCAAACTCATCGATCTGGTAGGGAAGTGAATCATGATGCAAGGGTTCCTGAAAAGAAAAAGGCGTTTTGGGGAAGGGATACGACTAGATGCTCTGGTTAGCCACTGAGGTGACTTGCTGTCTGTCTGGGTTCTCCTGGACTGGGTGACGCCAATCGCGGTGCAATCTCAAGTCATTATTGATCCCTCAGGGTGGCTTGTGGGCCAGGTCACTGTGTCTTTCTCTTTGCGTCCTGGCCTTCAACACACGAACATCCAGCCACAGCTGTGGTGGGTTCTTGTGTTTTGTACTCATTCTTTTGAGAACTAATGTCTATCTAATTGCCTGTTACTTTCTATCTAACTTAGCTGCCTCTAATAGAAGTCAGAGAGAGAGGGGGTGGTAGGGAGAGAGAAATGGGCAAAATGGAAGGAGGTCAGAGAAAGAGCACATGACGGAGACAGAAGCAGAGACAGAGACAGAGGGAGTGACACAGACAGACAGGAAGAGACAGGGGAAAGGACTGAGAAAAGAAAGGAAGGAAGAGAAGAAAATGGAAAAAAAAAACATTTCTTTTCAAAAGATCAGAAAGTTAGGTAATAGGAGTTTGAGAATTCATTGTCTGTTTAGTTATTTTTTCCCTGATCCTGCAGAGAACCTGTTTCAATGGTTTTCTAACCTGCTCTGTCTGAAGTGAACAAAGTAGACGCCGACCGCAATTCTGCGAGCTGTTTTCCTTAGGTGCTGTGCTTCGTTTTGGTGAAGGCCTATACTGAAAATGTAACAGAAGGTTATATTTAAAGAACAGAAACCAGTTCAATTTAAAGAAATTAAAATGTTGAATTTTAGAAATTTCTAGGTAACAGGATTTTGCAGGAGGAGATTCAGAGGTAAGAGAGAAACATTCCTCCATAAAACTTTCCCTCAAAGATTTACCTGTTTAGTGTGCCCCAGGTCACAGAATAAGAACTAAATAGAATGTCAAGGAAAAGGCATCAGAGGGGCTGGGGATGTAGCTCAGTGGCATAAGCACCTGCCTGGCAAGCTCAAGGTCACGAGTTCAGTCCCTGACACACACACACACACACACACACACACACACACACACGCACAAGAAAAAAAAGCACATCAGAATTTTTGCAGTTACAGTCTCACATTGCTGAGAAGATAAGAAGTAGAGCTCAAGACTGTCAAAGAAGAGGCACTTTATTATCTATGTCAAACTCTCAACGGGGACCCATGAATACTTAATTTGTAAATGACAGACAGTGTGAAATGTGATGATGTTTTACCCGACAAATTTTCCTGTTGTGGTTTTACAAATACTGGCAGAAGACATGAGACTCTTGAATCAGAAACAAAAGACTTTAATACATACAGCACAGCAGATAGGCATTAGCGTTCATTCTCATTGCCTGCAAGTTTCAAAAGGGCAACGTGTAGTCAGGGGTAGGAGAACGCTGTCAGCGTAATGAAGGCGTGTCACAAGGGAGAATCTCTGAACCTAAAATCCTGCTAGTTCCGAGGGAAATATTGTTAACATTATCCCGAACAGCCAAACAACAATGACGACGTCATTTTGCTACTTAACACGGAGACAAACAGTGTCTTCTGAGGATGTTTGTTTAATGAATGGTATAAGAAAAAAAGAAGAATGAAATTCAGACATGTCATAGAATGAGGCAAAGGTTAAGCAAGGCTGGCAAAACTAGCACCCTATCCACAAGTCAGGTCAGTCTCTGAACAAGGTGAAGGGCGTCTGCTCAGACAGCAACCTATTAAAACACGAAGATTAACTTCTCCTGGAGAAAGATAACATCATAGAGTAACAGAAAAGTTTAATATAAAATGTTTAGCAGTCAAGATTACCAGACATACAAATAGACTAGAAAAAGAGAAAAAAATGTATATTTATTTTAAGCTAACCTAGTTCTTGCAAATCAGGTTTTTACAGTGAAAGATTTTCATTTTAAAATCTCGTTATTTTTAATTTATGAAATTCAAATTAGAAATAATATTCCCACTCATTAGTTGACAATTTTAGCCTTTTGGATACATGCTTATATTGATTTTTATAACTGCATGGTTATATTTCTCTAAAGATTTGTTTATGGTGCAGATAAAAAGATCTTTATAAACTTCATTTACACATTTTGAGAAACATTGCTCTCCATGCTAAGACAGAAGATAAGTTCAACATTTCTCTGAAAGTAATAATTGTGAAAATTCCTAAAATGTAATTTTACCAGAAAATGTAAATTCACCACATAGAAAATATTTCAAAAACTGCATCAAAAGATGTCATAAAAAGTTCTCAGAGAAAAAAAAACTGTATTTGATATTTTGAAAAGCAAAGAAAGAAAAGGAATAATTATACCTTCAAAGAGTGTGTCTATTTTTAAAAAAGGAGTTCATACAAAGTGTTTTTTTTTTTTCATTTTTGAGACAGGTCTCACTATGTAATTCAGGTTAGCTTTGAACTCACTATGTAGGCCAGGCTGGTCTCAAACCCATGCAGAATCTCCTGCCTCATAAAAAGTATTTAATATGACAAGTATGATAAAATAGTAGTACAATGGCAAAAATGCAAAAGAAATCATAAAGTTTCAAAGACACTTTAAGATACTATGTGTTCAAATTGTGATGAAGATGAAAATAAAATGTTGAAATTCATTAATGATTGTTTTTATTAGTGAGTGAACTAATAACTGATTTTTTATTTGTGAGTTAACTGAAGCACTCTTACTCATTGTATGAGCTGTATGTAGTTGAAAATCAAATTTTCCTCCACATGAATTATGGATTCTGTTAGGAGGAAAGGTATTCTGCACTGCTTACAGTGCCAGTCCCTGATTCCTCACATGTTGGGGACCAAGCTCACATTTTGTGTTGGTCACTATTTCTTGACGAAAATTGTCATATATGTTAATTATAATTCCAGTTTTAACTGTAAGAAATATAAGTATTTTAAATGATTATTTTAATAATTATAATTAAAGCAGCTAATTTCTTCAGAGGTGTTCAGAAAGCATATAGGCAATAGAACAATTTATACTCAGAATCAGTGTAGAATCATTTGAGTTGTTCGTATTCCCCTCCAAGACACGAACACACAGAAATGTCTGGTTGATCATTGTTGGTGAGTGATAAGCCTATAATTTACTATTTTCAAAAATGATAAAATAATCTAGCCTCTCTTATTGAAATATTTGACAAAGTAATCTGATGGTATACAAGACTCTTTTCTTCTTATAGAAGTATCCTAGTAACCCACCGGATTGAGAATATGGGAATTGTTATAAAACTTTGCACCTCACTATTAACTGATTGATCTAGGAAAGGCTTTTCAGTGGTGACTTGTTACATTAACAACCAAATATTATGCTTCTCCTGGTTGAAGGCACTAACTATGATGCCTATATATATATATATATATATAATCAATGCATTTGAATTTTCCAAATTCCACAATTAATTGACTACAACATGAGTGTATAATCTACAAGTTATTCACTATAAGCAATCACTGGAAAAAATGTTAATTGTAAAGAAATGTAACAACCTATCACAGTAGAACTATATTTAAAATTGGTTTTAACACATTAAACAATCAAGCATGTAAAAATTATTGTTGTCCAAAGTAAATGCTAATTTATTATTTCTTATCTCTTATTCATAGCTAAAAATAATTATTCCTTTTTTATTTATGCAGAGATGACCAAAACACCATATCTGAAGGGAGATGTTCCTTGAGAAAGCAAATATAATATGCTCAAAATAAAAACAAAAAATAAATAAAATAAAAATAGAAAGACTTCAGGACTTGTCCCAAATCACTGCAAAAAGTAAAGTTAGAAATTGTGGTGGTTAAAAGATGGGAAAATAATTTAAAATTATTTAAAATAATTTTAAATTTTTGCATTTATAAAAATAAAAATACAAACCTAAGTAGTCTATGAAAATAAACTAACAAATTCAATGCACTTAGTCCTTGAAAAACACTGAACCCAAATTGTGAACTAGAAGATTAATTTAAAATAATTGGCATCTCTGGTAGTTTACAACTGAAGAGAATATTTTCAAGTCTATTTAATTGTTTTTCATTTCACATTGACAGGTTGAATGAGTCATGGCTGATTTTAATAGGAATCAATAATGGAAAAGCAAAGCAAATTACTCATACTTAAAGTGGCTGTAAAGCATGTTCGAGATCTTGCCATTATGGTTACTTTTTATTGAATGAATCAGTCACTTAAATCTGCATGAAAGACACAGAAATAACAGTTACTTCGAAACTGGGAAATACAGCCCAGAGATGGTGACACACACCTGTAATCCTAGCACTTGGGAGAGTAGGAAGGAGGATTGTCCCAAGTTCCAGGCCAGCCTGGGTACATAGTGCAATAAAGGTCAACCTGAACTATATGGAAGACTCAAAGCAAGAGCAAAGACAAAAGCAAAAACCAACAAAATTGGGAAACATTAAAAGAAAGCATTAGGGGCTGGGGATTTAGCTCAGTGGTTCAAGTGCTTGTTTGGTAAGCACCAGGTCCTGAGTTCTATCCCTGGTACCAAAAAACAAACAACCTTTTCACTTTTATTATGCCCTAAAGCTGAATTTATGCTTAACTTTTCTCCCTTCTTATTCTTCTGCCAATCTGTTAAATATGAAAACAATAAACTATAAAATATGATGTGACAATATAAAAAGGAATTTTTAATGAAATTAAAATTAATCAATTAATAAAGTTGTTTTATCAAATTCCTATACCATTTTCTCAATAGTTGCTCTTAATTTCTCATGCTTATTTCAGAGGGACAAATTGTTCCTAATCAAACAGCGGAGAAGCTTTGGCATCTTGCCTTGGTCTTTCCACTCAGATGTTTGTACCTTTATTCCCTTTTCTTTCCTTCATCTGAAAACTGAGGTATGGGACCAGTTTTCTGAGCATTTCTAGAACATTCTGTCTCTGGGACTTTAATTGTTATTTTCCCTAACAGCAAAATACTTATTCATCAATGTCTTTGAGATATTTATTCAGATAATAACTTCTTTAAGCTTTTCTGTATTTTCCTATGGATAAATTACATCTTCTTTCAGCATTTCAGTTATCTATCCTGTTGCTTAGCTCATATTTTTTATAGTGCTCACACCTGAAATAAAGTTTCTGTGTCTGTAATTAGAATGTAAGTTCTCTGAGTGCAGGAAATTCTGTGTGTGAGTTTACCTTACATTTTCAGCACTTACAATAGCGTCCTACATAAAGTAGGAGCTTAATCAGCATATTTTGAATGAATATATGTCTGCTACCCTATTTAAAAGTCTTAGGAGGAAAATGAACTATTAAATATTTACTAAAATATTGAAAGGTTTACTAACATATGAAAAGCATAATACAATATTTGGTTTAACTGTAATTTTAAAAAACTGATATTGTCAATAATTATAATACTTTTCCCAACTGCATACTGTATTATATAGAAATTGGAAGTAATGTTTGCAAACTGAAGGGAAAAACATAATGAACTTATGTGATGTTATTTTTAACATATGTATATATAATGGAATGATAAAACAAATACAAATTATGCTATTTAATGCACAAAAAACTTGTAGATAGCCTTAGGTATTACGAAAAGCATATATGAGGTGTCTGCAAATATTTTTATTATTTTAAATAAATCTCACACATTAAAAATGTTGTGAAACACTGACTTGGTGGGAAAGAATAGTCCACTTTCAATTGCTTATAATTTATTATATGATAATGTGGGAAAACTTTAAAAAATGAACAAACTGGAAGCAATGACTTTACTTAGATGCTTTACTGAGCTGAGGCCCAGGGTATACAGTTACCACCACGGATCTTATTCTCTGGATCTGTTTGTATCTGAGACAATCAGACCCCGTATTTTACAGAGGGATGATGAATCATAAAATGACCTGAGCAATGAAAGCTCAAATTTGGACACTAGGAAGAGAAGTGAGAACTGTAATTTTGAAGATATGTTGACAAATTTCTGGTATCATTTCGTTAGGTAAAAGTAAAGACAAATCACATCATTCTTTCTTTTTATCATGCACAAGACTTGCACATTACCAGAATACAGTGCACTGTGTGATTAACATTTTACTTAGTGTACACTGATTAACTTGACATAACTCCTCTAAATTTTCCTGACTTCACACTCCATGGTAAAGTCTATGTTTGTTATAACTTATGGATTTAAAATACTCTTCATTCATATTTCTTTTATTGGGCTTCATTACTAATTTTTTACATGAATTTTTGAACATATATTGGTACAATTTTACTCTGGGTAGTGGCCAAACTAAAACATTAGACTAAGAAATGAGTTTTGAAAATGATCTATTCATAGATAAAATATTAAAGACCCATGTAAACATCTGAAAATACTTTGAATCATAGCCTATCCTAAGATTCAGCATTATTCAAATGAAATAATTTAAAAATAATTTAAAGCCAAATACCAGGGTTGATAGCATAATTACAGAAGAAAGAATGTGAAAAGAAATCTACCTTTGAATACTTACTGTATTCATGAACCTTGGTTCATGAATGCTGCTATTTGCAGACAATTCCAAATTCAAACGAAAATATTTGACAAAATTTTGCTTCCTTTCACAAACTCCACACCCAGTAACAACCCAACCTAAGCCCTGTTCCCCACAAAGCATGAATGTGGCCCTCTTCCCCAAAATCTTGCAACAAATTAAGTTCATGAACCGAGGCACCAATATACTAATAATTTTTTTTTATTTTTACCTTAAGTTAATAAATTCAAAATTTCCTGTTTATGTATAATCCTCATTTATAAGAATCAAAACCATGTGACACTTACTGTGCATTTAAAATTACATGATTTGACCCTCTATTCTTCACCAAATTGTAAAACAAAAGTATGTCTAACTTCTTGTGTTTTAGAGAAAATTTATGACATAACAACAAAGGTTTTAACACCAATGTTATGAAATGCATTGCTAATAATTATTACTCAATTTTCATCTTAAAAAGTGTTTGCATATTCTTGAATTTGGTGGGGGAATAAATATTTCCTTCTGATAATATTTTCCAAAATTATGCCCCCCACAATCTCAGATTATCTTTCATTATAGTTTGCGACCCCACATAGTACTCATGAATTGCTAAGCTTTGCATGAGACAGTTAAGAAATTACCCTGGATGTGAAGGCGATCTGGCTGCGACATCTGTCACCCCGCTGATCGCCCGAGTTGATTCGGCTGATCCGGCTGGCTAGGCTGGTGCCCTCTTTTGCCCTCAGCGCTCTACGCACCTCCCTCCAAAGATGTTCCCTCGGTGGAAAAGGATGACCACCACCAAAAGTGGAGGATCTTTCCTTGGTCAAGGGTGTGACAGTAGCTGGGCTCTCCTGGTAGAACCTCCAAACAAGCTCTCAAGAGATTATCCTGAAAAGCTATTACCGCTGTGATAGTCTCATTTCTATTTTAAAAAATAAAAGAACAATCTCCCCAAAGAAATGCTATATAGCATTCGACCTTGCAATCCACAGCTGGTATGTTCCATAGGAAGGTGCATCACCCAAATGCAATTTCCCATGAACATCCATCAGGGATCCTTCAAGAAATGGAGGGGTTCACATTTGTTTTAGGTTCTCTGTAGTAAAATGTTGGCATACTTTGTTTTAAAATCCACTGTATTGAAGTGTGATTGAATTGTGAGAACCTGTGCATAATTAATATAACTGTTTGGTGAGTTTTATGATAAGTATAAAATGAGATTCATGATCACCATGAAGGTCAGACGTATAGCAGTCACCAGTTGACTCCTAACACCTTTATAATTATAATTATCACTGTCACTTTTGTTGTGATCAGGATGTTTAGCATAAGGTATGCATCCCCTTAGTAATTGTTTTAAGTGTGCAATGCAGTATTGTTACTCACATTAGGGTAGATTGCAGAATTTCTTTATTTTTTAAACCTGAAAAATATTCCATTGCATGTACATTCCACTTTTTCCTTATGCATTTATCCATCAGTGAAACTTTAGATTGTTCCAATAATTTGGCTATGCTTCAGTGAGCATGGGAATACAACTATCTCTTTGAGATTCTGATTTAAATCTCTTGGGTAACTATTATTTTAAAGCTGTTTCACGACTTCATTTGTTGTACAATGTAAGTCTGTATACTTTGTATGTTTGTAATTTTCTGTAACAAAAACTGTTTCAAAATTTATGACTAATCTTAAATGGATTTTTGTTATATTTTCAAACTGAAAAGAGCAATCTGAAAAAAAATACAGCACGATTTTTCCTCTGAAAACAATCCTCACCAAATCACTTAATTAATGTACATATAAGATATATGAATATGGCAAGATGAAGAAATAATCCATAGGTGTCAACACTAGATAAACCAGTCTGGTGAGATGGTGTGTGTATGGAGTCAGGGATTGGGTGAAGAGGAGAGTATTGTTTTTGCATTTTTTCTTATTTTTAATATATTATTTGAACTATTTACAAAATCATATAGCAAGATTATCACCTGAAAATGTCAAATCTAGAATTTTATAAGAAAAAATTATACATCTAAAATAATAAATTACTCTTGGGATAATGCAGTTCATGCATATATGTGTGTGAAACTGTCTAAGAATCTTCCATACACAGAGGTATAAATGATCACAGGGATAGCAGTTTTGTAGTGGAGACATCTACATCTGACCTATTAGTACAGGACACAGTGCTGTGTATTGAGTCGTATATATTGTTACAGACAGAAAATATATAATTTTGTTTAGATCTGTTAAAATGTTCAGTGTAATTTTACTTGCCCTTAGCCAAAAGGCTGAGAAGTGATCAGTGTACTTTCAGAAGACAAATATAAAACATACTGAGGAATATTTCATCATGTATTGTATAGGACAATTGATCCCCATTAGGCTTTCTGTTGAGGATGAGTGGTTTCTATAAACAAAGGAAATCAAGAACTGACCTTTGAAATGTAATGGATCTGAAATGCTGTATTTTAATAAGGCAGCTGCAAGAGACCATTAGAATGACATTGGTTGACCAGTAGCAGCAAATAAAATTATTTCTTCAGAGAGCTGATGTTTGGATAAGAAATTCACTAAATGTGTACTGTAATATACTTTGGAGGATAATTTCCTGATAAATTAGAAAATGAGTACTATTGTCATTAAATAGAAAATACACTATGATTTGTTAATTATCCATAATTAATGGGACTTTTGACATCTTCATATTTAATGTCATGTGTAATTTATTTTTGCAGTGAAATGTAAAGTCATAGCACTTTGCCTTTGAAAATAGATATACAGGCAGTTTCCAAAGATGGCGGACCGGTAGGTAACAGGAGAGTGATCCTCTCTGAGAGAGACAGCTCAAATGCCAGAATAGAACATCCTGGAGAGACCCAAACAGAGGGAGATGGCCTCTCTCAACCCAGGAAGAAACTAAAGTGAATAAAACTGCTCGAATATGAGGTCCTGGGGCTACCATTAGAGAAGCTAAGATCGGCTAGTACAGCGCCCTCCTCAAGCCACTTGAATTCCTGCCAGAGACCGACTGACCCACTGAACTGCACTGATGCAACTGGCTTGAGCGGCACCGAGTGAGGAGCTGAACAGTTCTGTGCACAGCTTGCCCAGAACTGACACTACACATGACCCACCCAGAGGCACCATGAATTCGCGCTGCAGCCGCACTGAGGTCAGAAGTCGGGGAGCCCAGCAGTTCTCGGGGACTGGCATCAACACGTTGTGAGTGATGGGAATAAGACCCTCCCACGGGAAAGGGGCAACCAATTGGATGACATGTTGGATTTGGGCAGGAGACCCCTAACTCCATAAGGAAGCAGCTTCAGTTGGTTGCTCCCCTTGTCGAGTGAATTGGTGGGATCTGCTTGGACTAGGCCGCACACCTGGTCGGGACCCAGTGGGTCACTACAAATTAATCCCCTTTACACAGCACACACTGATGCAGTGAAAAACCACAAAGGTTGACTGCCCTGGAGGGGAGGAGATGGCACACACTGCCCTTGCTTGAACTTTAATCTCTGATAGCCAACTGAATAGGGCAGAAGCCCCTAGCTTGCACACTACACAGGAGATTTAACCAACAAGAAAAGATTCTGGGAATTGCACTATACTCTTATATGGAAGGAACCAAAAACATGACCAGAGAGAAATTAAAAAAAAGTCCCCAGCCCCCAACCCAGGGAGTATTGATCCAGGAGAGGTAAATACAAAAGACATTGAGGGCAGCAAACATGCAACATCAAGCACCACATCAGTGGACAAAAAGAGATATCTTTGGGACCTCATAAATGAGATCAAAACTGAAATATTAATTCAAATTATACAAGAGATAAGTAGATTAATAAAAGAAAGGCTGGGCACCTCTCAAGAAGACACAGATGGAAGAATGGAGGGACACAAAGGAGAGAAATGTTCAATGAAGAATATAAAGCAAACCTAGAATTCATGAGGCAGATTCAAAGAGATCACCAGGAAACTAAAGACTCCATAGAAAGTTGGCAAAACTGCTTGAAAGAAACCAAAGATAGACTATCAATAATTGAACACAGGCTTGCAATGCGTGATCATGAAAGGGAAGTTCTCTTAAAAATAACAAGGGAGCAGGCAGTAACTATACAAAGGCTAGAGGATAACAAGAGTATCTATAACTTAAGAATAAAGCATGTGAATGAAGAAGCAGGAGTCAAAACAGAGGAACTGCAAAGGCTATTCACAGAAATTATTAAGAAAAACTTCCCAAACATAGAAAAAGGAAATGTTATGCAGATGTATGAAGCATACAGAACTCCAGCCACCTGCAACCAAAACAGAGCTACACTTAGACACATAATAATCAAGATCCCAGAAATTCAATATAAGAACAGAATGTAAAAGCCATCAGAGAAAAGAAACAGATTAACTATAAAGGAAAACCCTTCAAAATCATGGCACACTTCTCGACACGGACAATCAAGTCAAGAAAAGCTTGGAGTAAAGTAATCCAAGCCCTGAAGGCGAACAACCTCCAGCTCAGATTGATGTATCCTGCAAAACTCTCTCTAGAAATTAAGGAGAAGCAAGATGCTTCCATGACAAAGAGGAACTGGGAGAATTTGTGATCACCAATCCAACCCTACAAAAAATACTGAAGGACATTTGAGAGAAAGAGAGAGAGAGGGAGAGGGAGAGGGAGAGAGAGAACAAGAATATGAGCATTTCAGGAACAGTGGCAGAGAGGCCTCAGTGAACAGGGCAGACAGTGGAGTGGAAAAAAAAAATAAACAACCAATGGGCAGAAAAACAGAATAGCAGAAATAAGGCAGAGAAGTTTGGCTGTAATCTCTAGTATAGATGGACTTGAAATATTAACAGAGAGAAATGCAGCAGAGTAGATCAGGAGATAGGGTCCATTGAGGGGCTCTATATAGGGAGGCAGGGGGACCCAAAATAAGCAGTGAACCCTATGGGAGTGAAAGGGGAGGAATTATCTAAAAATGGGAGGCAGAGGATATTGTTAATTGGGTAGCAAGATTTAAAATCTACATTATTCTCATCACTCTGCTTAGATGGATTACATGTTATTTCAGTTTGTCTAATTACACTAGACTTGAGGACATGGTCAGCTATCCCCAAAATAAGAGGACACATTATGATAATCATCCTTAATTTCCTATGAACCTAATCTGAAGGCCTGTATAACTTACACTGTCTTATTATGACTGATCTTATTTGAATGTGGTTTGTTAGATTGCTGTTTTATATTGACTGATTTTATTTAAATCTGTTATGATTGATAGCATCATGTCTAAGAGTATAGACAACTACACTGAAGATGACAAGATTCACTAAGATACCCACTCTGGTTTGATTATTACTTGCTTTTGAAGTCTTATAATGTCTCCAATGCTTCATTTTTATTAATATTGTTATACTCTGCTGCAACACTGTGGTAACCTTTGTAGATCACCTTGTATTGTTGTTTTATATGACTTTTTGCTTCATGCTTTTCTAGAACTTGTTTTGTTTCATCTTGCTTTGTTTTGTTTTTACCTCTAATACAGAAAGGATAGATATACATATAGGGATTCATGCATGTGTAGAGCTTATAAAGAGTTTTCAAGAACCAACTATATAACACATGTTGAAATGAACAACTACTTTGAAGAAAAAGAGACACTACAATATCCAGTGCTGAATCCATAATGTCATGATGTGAAGTCCAGAAAAACTATCACTTTTTGTTCAAAGTGATTTTAGCTTGTTTTGTTTTAAATTCAATACACATGAAGGTATGGACAGCTGTTTTGAAGAGAATAAGAGACACTATGACAGCCATTCTTGGCTTCCCTATTGTCAGGTCTTGAAGACCTGAAATGCCTTCCTCGACATGCTCAGATCAGTTCCATACTGTGTTGTTTCATGTGAATTTCCTGTATGTGACAATATGGACAACTATTTGGAAGAATAGAAGAGTCAATATGATAGTGAATATCTCCGATTGTCTAGCTTTGAAATTTATGTCTCTTACGTTGCTTTCTTATGACCCACTTTGTTTTGTTTTGTTTTGTTGTGTTTAATTTTACACCTTTGATATAATTGCATGTATATCTGAGTGGTTAAGATAAAGGACCATATTGCTGATTTTGTCAGATCGTGGAGAAGAACTGTTAACAGTCTCACTGTTTGAATGTCTACTTTACATGTTTAAATTTGTAATTTGAACAACTATTTTCAAGAAGTCAGTATGTAATTGTTCAAGTAGTAATTTCTTAGGGTTTTTTGTTGTTGTTGTTCTTTTGCTTTTTTCCTTGGAACTTTATATTGTTGCTACCCTTTACTCTGTTTTTTTTTCTGTTTAAATAAAATTAAAAAACTAGATATACATACATGGTTAACAACCAACATTAAATAAGAAATTGCTAATATTAGATATCAGTAAGTGACTTATTTTTGCTTGACTTTTATCTTATTCTGGTTTTTCATATTTAAATAGGTATTATATAACTATACATTAACCAAATAAATAAATATAATAAACCAGAAATAATTAAACAACAATATAGTTCAATTGAGAAATGAACAATTTGCAAAAAGTTACAGTGCCAGTAATATTTTAATACTGAGTGAACATCTGTTTCATAATATCTGCTCTTAATACTTCAATAATCTCCATTTCTCAGAATGTGAGTAAACAGTCTACCAAAGGCTGCAACTGTCTTAGTGAGATGATTAAATAGCAATTGGTTCAAACTACACTATTGGTTTAAAATTAATTTATTTGGTGTTCTTTTGTTTGCTTATTTATTTATTTTAAGGCAAGTCTGACTATGTAGTTCAGACCAGCCTTGAACTCACTTTGTAGCCAAGGCAGGCCTCAAATTATAAGTGACCCTCCTGTCTCAGCCTCTATAGTGCTGGCAATACAGGCATGTGTGACCAGACCAGGAATCATAGTCAATCTTTAATTAACTTATTTTAATCATCATAGTAAGTCCATATAATCAAGTCAGTTTGGAAATATAAAATTTGGCCTTTCAATATGCAAATGTTACTATTTTTTTCTTTTCTGATTCATCACTTTCTTGGCATGAGTTACTGGCAAGTTAAATTTTGAAACAATTTTTGTTAAAAAAAATGCTCTCATCTATTTGCTCTCCTCTTTTCCCTGCCATGGATTACATATAATGCACATTCATTTTCCTTCAAATTGTGAAGGCTTTTTTTTCCTTTAAAGTGTTTTTCCTTTAAAGTTGTGATGGTTGAAGTTCCCATATACATCCAAGAATGTACCCTGGGACCTGTCAAGAAAATAAGTAGACCACAGCTTCTCTTTAACTCAGATACATTGTAAGGAGAATTTTACTGTCTCTTAAACAATAATGAAAGAAATTCTTAACTACTGCATCGCTTTCCAAAGTGCGTAACAGCACACCTCATGCTCCTTCCATGAAGACCGGCTCATGTGAAGAAATATTTTAATCAAGGATTTCAAATAAAATGTTAGGGTTTTTTAGTTTTTGGTAGTTAAACTCTGTTTGTATTAATATATATTTTTCTGAAATAATCATCATATTTAAGAATGTGTTGTGTCAGTGTGGTGGTACATGCCCATAATCATAGCACTTGGAAAGCTGAGGCAAGAGAATCACCGTGAGTTTGAGGCCAGCCTAAACTACAAAGTGAGTTCAAGGCAACCTGAACTGCATAGCGGAACCCTGTGTCAAAAACATAAAAATAAAAATAAATTTAGAAAAGAATGTGTTACATATTGAGTGCTAATAATCTGTGGCAGAAAAAACACATACTCTCTCTTTCTCTCTCTTTCTCCTCCTTCCCTTCTTCCCCCCTTTTCTCTTCATATGCAGAGGTGCTCCTTCATTAATGTAGGGTTCAGTCCTAATGAAACAACTATAAGGTGAAAATATTCTCAAGTTAAAGATGCATTTGATACACCTAGTCTCCAAAATATCATAGTTTAACCTAAATTAAATAAGGTCAAACAATTACATTATTGACAAGTAGGTAGAATAATTTAACACAAAGTCAATTTTGTCATAAAGTGTTGAGTATGTTATATGATTTAATGAATACCTGAAGGCAAAATACAATGGCAGCTAGAGCACTGTAGAGTCCCACTTCTTTACTGAATAAATGTGACATCTCTGTAAAGGAAAACGTAAAGTTGCCTTCAGCGTTATTCTTTGGACAGTTTTTGTCCTCTAGTCATGCTTAAAGTGTCTCTACGCAGCTCATTTTTTGAAACAAGAACAAGTACACATGAAAACAGTTAGTGCATTGCACAATTTGAGATGAGGCTTGGTCATCTCTTTCTTTACAGTTTTCTTAGAAAGCATAGCTCAGTGTTTCCAATATAATTTAACTTAAATTTAGTATTTTTGAGGCCAAGAATAATGCTATGTGTATACGACCTGGGATGTCTTATTTAAAAGTCAGTTCTCCATATTGTAAATTCCCGATTGATATTTACTTGTCTTGGTAGATAATTTCTTTAAGGATTATATATAACAGGATTCTACTTACATTTCTCATATATTCATGATCATTAATATTTTGATACACATTTTTGACTCATCTCAAAGTTTTAACTCACCCCTTATTGAGTATGTTAAAACATTTATGCAAAATTATGAAATAAATGCAGTAAAAAAATCAAACAAACAATATTCTGAAGTGACCATTATAAATCCTACCAGGTACATTTAGCAAAGCAACATACAGGATGTCTGCTTACTCAAAAACTTGCAAAGGATAATACATATGGAAAAATTGTGAAAATATCATTCTTCCATTTATCTTTACCAAAACATCACCTTAATTTTTTCTCTACTTCTTTTAATTTCCTCCTATTCTAGAATTTGCCCCAATCCCAGCACTAGATAATGGATTCAGAATGAGCATCTGACATTTCCAGGCTGCTCTGGAAGTCCGAGGTTGTTTTTGCGGTTATGCTCTGGGGATGATATTGACAGATAAGGGGTAAGTCCTCTCCTACCTTATATAGTGGCCACGCCTTAACTCAGCGCACCACCGCGTCCCTATGTGCATACAGCACTGTTTATAAAAGTGTGAACAAACCTAGCCAGGAACTAGGGTCATTTTCTGACTCAGAATGGAATTCAGGCTTTTATAGTCTTTTTGTGATCTTTATTCTACTAGTTATCTCCTTTACTTTGGATCGGTTTTTACATTCACTGCTTCCATCTTTATACCGTTAAATAAACCCTAAAATTCAGCGTGAAAACATCAGTAGTGCTGCTGCTTCTTGTTCTTTCAGGAACTGAAGCATTTTGATTTACTGCTACATTGATAAAGCTCACTTGTACATAAACATTTAGAATAGTGGCTGTTCCTTTCCCCAAAGTTTTCCTTTCATAAAAACAGCAGAGTTCAAGGTGTTTTTATCTCTTAAAGACATAATCCCAATTACTTATTGCACTAGTAATGTTTGAATTTGGGTTGCTAATGGATTTTGTTTCTGTGCTTGTCATGTAATTCTATGGCAAAATTGTTGAATAAAAAGTCATTTTTATTGCGATCCAGTAAACTTTGAAATTATCATACATCAATTTAAAAAGTACTCTTCAGCCAGGTGTGGTGTTGTATGCTTGTTATCCCACCATGCAAAGGAGGCTGAAACAGAAAAATAGCAATTTCTAGCCTAATCTGACGAATTTGGGAACTTAGTAAGACTTTGTATATCAAAGAAAAAAATTTGTATCAAAGAAAAAATATTAGAGTTAAGTAGAGAAATACAAAATCATTGTTAACTACTTTGAAATAAATCTTCCTATTATTACTTTAGCATTTACTTAAATTAAAATATAACATTTACTTAGATATGTGCTTAATAATGCTGTAATAATTAACTCAAAATTATTTTTGATATCCTTCTAATATATTTCACATTGTATTAAGCAAATATATACTTATAAAAAATGTGTCTTTCTTTTAAAATAACCATTGCACATAATGCTACATTTTGTCTCTTACAATAGTTTTGCATTTAAAGTCTATTTTACCTGACATACTATGGCCATTTCAACTCGATGTTATTTACCATTTGTATATGGTATTATTTTCCATTCTGTCATTATCAGTCTGTAAGTACCTCTAAGTTTTTGTTTGTTTGTTTTTTATTTAAAGAAAAAAAGAAAAAACAAGACAAAACAAAAAAATTGGTGGAGGTAATATGTAATTTCAATGAAAAATATTAAGAAATTTTTAGTTGATAAGTTACATATTGTCACCTTGGAGATAGCTGTTCAAGTTACAAAATCAATGCATAAAAAGTGGACAGATACGCAAACATTCACACTTCAAGCCATTCTGTTCAATGACCTAATGAAAGCTTAGTTATATTGTCATCTATCTTACACAATTAAAAATATATATAGTTATATCCTTTAGAATATTTTCTCTCACTTTCACTTTCACAATATCTATTATACATTTTGGATTGTGTTACTCTTTCAGTTTTTTTAATTATTTTTCTTCATTAGAAAAATACTGTGATATTTACAAATGTGGGTCTTTTTTATTTCACTCATGATCATAGTCTCAAGTTGCCTCTATTTGCCTATAAAGGCTTCAAGATCATCCTTTTTTCTAGGTCAGTAATATTCCATTGTATAAAAATACCACATCTTTTTCATACACTCTGCTGATGATAGGCATTTTGCTTGTTTGCAAGATTTAACTATTACAAATTGTGCTGTTATAAACATGGGTGCACATATATCTCTGTGACATGATCTTTCCAGGGTTTGGGAAAATATCCAGGAAGGGAATAGCTCGATTGAATGGAACTTGCCAATTCTAGTTTGTTGAGGAATCACCATACTGATTTCCACAGTCTACACTCTCACCAACAGTGGAGCAGTGTTCCTGTTCTGCCACAGCCTTACCAACATTTGTTATCAGTTGATTTCTTGATGGCAGCCATTCTTTCTGGACTGAGATGAAATCCCAATGTTGTTTTAATTTGCATTTTTTGAATGACCAGTGATGGTGAGCATTTCTTCATGTATTTATTTGCCATTTGTATATTTTCCTCTGGGTACTGTGTGTTCATCTGCAATGCCCATTTTTGGAGAGGGTCTTTGAATTTGGGGGGCTTGATGTTTTTCAGTTCTTTATATGTTCTTGATATAAGTCCTTTGTCTGAGGGGCTGTTGGCTAAAATTATTTCCCATTCTGTGGGTTTTATTTTCACTTTGTTGGTGATTTCTTTTGAAGTGCAAAAACTTTTTAATAATAAGAGATCCCAGTTGTTGATTCTTTGAAGTATTTCCTGTGCAGTTTGCATTTTATTCATTAATTCTCTGCCTACCCCTATGTCTCTGCCTACCCCTGTGTCCCCTATGTCTCTACCTACCTTGTCTTCCAGTAGATTTAGTGTTTCTTCTTTAATATTTAGGTCTTTGATCCATTTTGACTATAGTTTTGTGCATGGTGACAGGCATGGATGTAGTTTCACTCTTCTGTATGTGGAAAGCCAATTTTTCCAACACCATTTATTAAAGAGGCTATCCTTCTTCCAGTGAACATGTTTAGCTCTTTTATCAAATATAAGGTGTCTGAGTGTCTTTGTAGTTGTGTTTGCATCTTCTAGTCTGTTCCATTCACCCTCAGGTCTATTTCTTTGCCAGTACCATGCTGATTTTATGACTGTGGCTTTATAGTATAGTTTTGAGTCAAGAACTGAGATTCCTCCTGTCTTGCCTTTGTTACCCAGAATTACCTTTGCTATTCTGGGTTTCTTCTGTTTCCAAATGAATTTTAGCAGTGTTTTCTCTAGGTATGTTAGTGGTATTTTGATTGGGATTGCATTAAATCTGTATAACAGTTTTGGGAGTATGGCCATTTTAAAAATGTTGGCTCTTCCTAACCAAGAACAAGGAATATCTTCCCATTTTCTAATATCTTCTTCAATCTCCTTTTTTAGAGCCGTATAATTTTCAGCATATAGGTCTTTTACATTCTTTATTAGGTTCATTCCTAGATATTTCAATTTTTAGGTGCTATTGTGAAAGGTGATATTTCCATAATTTCTCTCTCAGTGAGATTTTTGTTTGCCTACAGGAATGCTATTGATTTTTGAGTGCTGACGTTGTATCCAGCTGCATTGCTGAATTTGTGGATTACTTCTACTGGTCTTTTAATGGAGTTTTTTGGGTCTTCTATAGAGAGTATCATGTCATTGGTAAATAATGATAATTTAACTTCTTCTTTTCTTATCTTTATTCCTTTTATATTTCCTTCTTGTTTGATTGCTCTGGTTAATATTTCCAGAACTACATTGAAAAGGAGTGGTGATAGTGGACATCCTGTCTTATTCCTGATTTTGGAGTGAAAGCTTTCAGTTTTTGTCCATTAAGTATAATGTTGGCTGTTGGTTTTTCATAGATGGCCTTTATCAAATTGAGGTAGATACCATCTATTCTGAGTTTCTATAGGGTTTTTATCAAGAACAAGTATTGGACTTTATTAAAAGCTTTTCCTGGGTCTATTGAGATGACCATGTGGCTTTTGTTTTTGGCTCTGTTGATGTGATGTATTACATTTATTGATTTGCGTATATTAAACCATCCTGCATTCCTGGAATAAATCCCACTTGGTTGTGGTGTATAATCTTCTTGATGATTTGCTGCATTCTATTTGCCAGTATTTTACTGAGATTCTTTGCATCAGTGTACATTAGTGAGATTCGCCTGTAATTCTCTGTTTTGTTTGGGTCTTTCTCTGGTTTTGGAACCAGAATAATACTTGCCTCTAGGAATGAGTTAGGGAGGATTACTTCTCTTTCAATTTCATTAAAGAGATTAAGGAGTATTGAAGTCAACTATTCTCTAAATTAGTTGTAGAATTCAACCATTAATCTATCAGGATCTGGGCTTTTATTTGTTGGTAAATTTTTAATCACATTTTTTATTTCAATAGGTGATGTTGGGTTATTCAAAATTGTTATATCTTTTTTATTGACCGTTGATAGTTCATATGTTTCTAGAACTCTGCCCATTTCCTCTGTGTTTTCCACCCTATGTGAGTAGAGATTTTCAAAGTAATTATTTATGATCTTTTGAATTTCCTTGAGATCTGTAGTGATCTCTCTCTTTTCAGTGCTTGTTGGGTGAATTTGAGTTTTTTTCTTTCTTTTTCTTGATCAGGTTGGCTAGAGGTTTATCAATTTTGTTTATTCTCTCAAAAAACCAACTCTTCAATTCATTAATTCTTTTTATTGTTTTTTTAGTTTCAATTGCATTAATTCTATTCAATTGCATTAATTTCTAGTCTGATCTTTACAATTTCCTCTCTTCTATGAGCTTTGGATTTAAATTGTTCTTCCTTTTCTAGGAGTTGGAGATGTAGCCTCAGGTTGTTTATTTGTGCTCACTCCATTTACTTGATGTGACAATTCATTGCTATATATTTCCCTCTTTGGAGTGCTTTCATTGTGTCCCTCAGGTTATGGTTTGTTGTATCTGCATTTTCATTGAAATGTAGGTATTGCTTTATTTCACCTGTAGCCCACTGGTTGTTCAGAAGGTTGTTTAATTTACATGTATTTATGCAGGTTTTGTAAGTTCTTTTGCCATTAATTTCCAATTTCAGTGCACTATGATCAGATACTATAACTACCAAATTCATTCCATTTCTATGAATTTATCTTATTCTCCAAATATCTGTGAATTCACATAGTATTTTTTTAATTGTGCCTGACGTTTAATTTCACATAATATCTTTCAGGTTTATCCATATTGTCACAAATAACACAATTTCATTTTAGAAAAAATGGTTGATTATTCTATGATGCATATGTACTGCACTTTCCTCATCCAGTTGCCTGTTGTTGGGAGTTTGAGTCGATTCCGCATCTGGCTATTTTGTGTAAAGCCACAGTGCATATGAGAGTGCAGATGTCTCCTCCAAATACTGACTTGCTTCCACTGGGTATGTACCTAGGCATGCAATGGGACAGCAGAACCACACAATGTTTCTATTTATCATTTTGAGGGAATTACATGTTGCTCTTCATAACAGCTGGAAGAAATGCAGAAGTTTTTCCAGTGCTTCTTGTGCTAAAACAGAAATGATCATGTAATTTATGTTCTTCGTTCTGTTAATTTGGAATACTGCAGCTACAGATTTGTACATGCTGAGCCATCTTTTAATCCCTGCAATTAATCCTTTTCATGTCTATATGCTCTTCTTTCTTTTTCTAATATTTGTTTGAATAAATTGGACCTGTTTTCAATAAAAATATTAGCTTGAATTTTCTTTTCAAACAGTATCTTTGTCTATTTTTAATATGAGGGCAATGCAAGAAGCATAACTTGGGTGAAAATTACACTTTCAAATTTCTGGAGGACACTGAGAATGTAGTATTCATTAAACATTTGGTGAAATTCAAGCTATGAGGTACTTATATTATTTATTTCACAAAATACCTTTCATGTTGTGTCAGTTAATGCATTTTGTAACAATGTCTTTATACTTCTGTTTCTAATCTGAAACACAGCTCAGAGATATGTACTAATGTTAGCTAAATACTATATTTTTCAGTATAGCTACCTCACCTGTGGATTTTCTACTTCTTACTTTTTTGTTGTTGTTGTTTCATGTTTTTTCTTTTCATTTAAGCTCATAGTATCATTTGAGAAAGCCTTATAAAAGTATGTGTAGAAGTGATAGATACCCATAGCTCTTGCTTATTCTAATTGTTTATTTTATCTTCATTGTTGCAAAAAAATTTACTGAATACCTATTCTTGTTTCACATATTCTTTTTTTTCCATGTTGATTATACCATACCACCATAACCTACAAGTTTTCTTCTGAGATGACTGATATTCTTGGAAGTATTTCACTGTAAACCAAGTCACTTTACTGTGCTCTGAAAATTCTCTTTGACATTGCTTATGTTTTATATACATATACCTAATCATTTATATAGATAATCATTATATTCATACATTCATTTGGGAAAACTGATATCTATCTATATCTATTGGTCTGTCAGTCTAAACATCCATCTATATCTCACTGTATGTATAATTTTCCTTAGGATTTTCTTTTTTTAAAAATTTATTTTAGAGAGAAAAGCATATAATAAAAATGAGTATCAAAACAGGGTAGTAAGCCAGGCATGGTGGCGTATGCCTGTAATCCCGGCACTCATGATGCTGAGGCAGGAGGATCACTGTGAGGTAGAGACCAGCCTGGGCTACAAAGTATGTTCAAGTCCAGCCTGAACTATGTAGTGAGACCCTGTCTCAAAAAGCCAAAAAAAGCAAAAAAAAACCCCACAAAAAACAAGCAAACAAACAAATAAACAGGGTAGTAGGACAGTTGTAACACTTGATACACTGTGTATGGGTGTCTTGTAGTATTTATTCAAAGTACAGGACATTGGCATGATATCTTGTCTAAACACAATTGGCACAAAACATTCTTTTCAAGAAACAAACAGAATCTAGCTGTATAACTACTTTAACTATGTTGTATAAAAAATTATGTTGTATATACATATATCTTTTTCCTTTTACCCATTCTTCCTTTCCCCATCACAGTTTTTCTCTTTCTTCACACAGTTTCTTCACAATTTCTTCACAGTTTCTTCACAATTCACAATATCTATTGTACATTTTTTAATTTTAAAGAGATGAAAGAAAAAATAGAAAAATTAAGATGCAAACCAACCTAAAATCAACAAAAAGCAAAATGACAACAACAACACAAAAAACAAAACCAGCTATACAGGTTTTCAAAACAAGATGATAGGAATTTAACAGTAGTTGTTATACTGCATATTATTATCTTCAGAATAGTTGCTCAGGTTATCAGAAACAAGAATAAAACAAAACAGTAAAATGGAACAAAACATTGGATTTCAAACCATTGATTTCAAAACAAGGCAGAAGGAAACTCCACAGTTGCCACAATGCACACTGCCATCCTCCAAGTAGATGCCCAGACCACTGGTTCCAAGCCTGAAAGTCAATCAAACAACATAAGCATCAAGGTATTTCTTTCACCTCAGTTGCTATCATCTCACCCTGAGTCCGCCAAATCAGCCAGTTTCTTGGGGGTGAGGGTAGCGGGCTGGCTGGTTCAAGGGAGGGTGTGCTTTGCCTTCTTTCTGAGTAGTCTCTGATCCCCATGATGGAGCCCAGTTCACCAGTTCCTGATGATTTTCAACCACTTTACTCCCTCCCTAAGCTCCCCAATTGTCTTCCCCTGACTTGATGTCTTTCTACAAAAGGTCTTTCCCTGTTTTGTACAATCTCTCCTTTATTTTATATTTCTGGTCCTGAGACTTCTTTTGATCTACCCTGTGTATGGTCTTTTGGTCTTCTTGAAGTTGCGTATCTATTGTGCCTTCCAAATTTGCAAATTTTGCATTAACTAGTTCTTTAAATGAGATTCATGCCCTTTCCCCTCTTTTTTATCCTTCCGTGAATTCCATAATACAGATATCAATTGACTTTATGAATGTCTATCTATCTTACAAGTTTCTTTACTATTTTCATTCTTTTAATTTTTACTCTTTGAGTGCTAATTTCAAATGTGCTATTTTGAATGGACCAATTATTCTACTTGGTCAAGTCTCTAGTTGTATTTTTCTAGTGAATTTTAGTTCAGTTGTGGGGTTCCTCATCCTCAAAATATGTAGTTATGCTATTATTCAAGCTCAGCATGTGTTTGGCTATTATTTATATTTCTTCTTTCCATCTTTTTTGAAAAATTCGTTTTGTTCCTAGTTCATTTTCTTTTATATTTATGTTCTTCTTCTGAGTTTATTGTCTTTATGACAGTTTTAAATTGTCTCTTACGTTGACTAATATATATATACTTCATAAGGGTCAGTTTTTGAAAGTTAATTTTGTTCCTGTGGTTGTATTATGTTTGTCTCTTTCTTTATCTTCTCTGAAATATTGTGTAAAATCTTGAAATATTAAAAAACAAAAACATCTGTTTTAGTCTTCATGGACTGACTTTATAAGAGACCAACACCAGGTAACCTAACTAGAGGTTCTGAGACCTTTCAAATCTTTACTCACATGTGTTTTGTCTGGGTACATATAAAGTCTTAATTAAAAGGATTTACTGGGTTCAGTTTCTCAGAGGTTTAGTTTATTTGTCCAACTAGTAACTATCTGGGGCTGTGAAGACACTCTGGTATTGCAGCAATCAGATTATTTTCCTGTTTTTTAAAGCTACCAAAGAACAACTTTTAGTGCCCTGAATGAGAGATCAATCTCATTTCTTTTGAAAGACTTTGAATAAAAAAAGTTTCAAAAGGCATATGTTTAACTTTCTCCTGTTCCCCAAAAGTAAACGCTCCCTCAGAACACATTCAGAAGCACAAGATTTCAATGATTTTAGAGGCATGTTGGCACCTATTTTTCCAGGACAGAGGTCTTACGTCGTGCACCTCTCTTAGTTGCACAAAGCTGTGGTGGCCACTCAAAGACACCTTCTTCTCTTGCTCTCAGTGATATACAGGGATGAAATTCTTAACCTACTAGATGTCCAGTATGAGTTCATGTTCTCTAAAATCAAAGAATGGATTTTAGGAACAATGGAGCTTAAGAGCAGAATATATTTATTGGGAGAAAGAAAGCTTCAGTCTGAAAGACAGAAGGGGCCTCAAGTGGGTTGTCAAAGACTCCATTTTTGGGGGATTTTTATAAAGTAAAACTACAATCTGAGGCAGGTCTACAGTGAGGAAAACACGGCAACTCACAAGGTGAGCATAGAGTGAGTCAGAACTATGGTCAACCACTAAGATGAATTGCTCAGGTAAAATTGATTAAATCAGGAACAAATAGGAAAGTGAGTCATGAATCAAGCAGGTATGCTTAAAGAATAGTGACTCTTTTCATAGGGGGGTTGGAATGGTGACCCCTGGCTTTCTAAGAGTAATAGATACCTAGTTAGGATATAAGTTCCTGATACTTATCCTTAGGAAGTATGTGGGTGCATTTATCTTTTGTCTTGAGGTCTGGCCCACAATGGAGGTGTCTGTGTCCTCCAAGGCTGCAAGTATCTGGTCTTCTGCACTGGCTCTTTTGAGGGCCCAGTGCTGTCTGACTGCCTATAATATTTTTATCTAACTCAGTTGCCTATAATATCAGCAACCCCAAGACATGCAACCTACTTAAGTTTCATCAGTACTTTTAGTGAGGAACAAGGGAAATAGTAGTCAGTTTCTAGAGCACAGCTTGAAGAGTTCACTGGGCACATGCCTGAGTCTCTTTCTGCACCTCAAAGAGACATTGCCAAACTCTTGGTTTGAGGAATTGATATATTTATAAAAAAGTTGTTTCACTGACCACTTTTTTTTGAAGAGAATAAAACCAAATGAGAAAAAAACACAATGGGGTCAGTCAAAAAAAAAAAAAAAAAAAAAGGATGGACATAGTATATGACTCAAAACCAAAATGCAAGGTGATCTACAGTGGTTACCATGATGTCTCTTGTTATCTTCAATAGAATTGTCCATATCATCAGGCACAATAAAATTGAACATAGCATTACAGAACAAAATCAATAAAAACAAAATATGGGAGATATTATAGGACTTCCAGAGAAGTTAATAGTTAAACCAGAATGGGTATCATAGTGAATCTTATTGTCTTCAGAGTAGTTGCCTTTACAATCCAACTTGATACTATCAAACATAACAGATTAAACTAAAATCAGTTAAGACAAGACAGTGAAAGCAATACAGGGCTTCAGATTAAGTTAATAGAAAATTAAAAATGTTTACAATAGTATATCCTGCTGTATATCCTGCTGTCTTTGGAATAGCTGTCCATGCTATCAAGTCTAGTACAAGTAGACAAACTGGAACAGAATATAACCAAACTAAACAGAGTAATGAAAATAATATGGGTTTCAAATCATGATACGAGATGAACAATGTCCTCTGCCTTCCCTATTTAGACAATTCCTCCACTTTTACTTTCCCAGGGTACATTGTACATTTTCTATCCCACTAACTCCTTTAGTTTTTAGATTAGGGAGGCAACCTGCTACTTACCTAAGTGGTTCTGAACCTGATCTTTATCTCAGGTTGTATCCATTTACCTACAAGAACCTCAAGGTTTTCCTTCCTTATAGCTGAGTAGTTCTCCATTGTTTAGAAGTGTTATATCTTTCCAACCAACGTGCAGTTATAGGTGAGCTACTCCCACTTTTTTCTGATTCCCTGTCACATAGAGCATTACTTTTTCATCTTTGACTTTCAGTCCATAAACCTCTTTCAGGTTATATAGATCATCTTGATGAACCCTGTCTCCTGATACACTGTGCCTGTTTCTTTTTATTAGTGTATTGAGGCTGTCCATGTTAGTAATTATGGCCAATTTTCTCTGCTTCATCTCTGGCATACTATTTTTCTGTCATTGTTTGTCTATTTTCCCCTTTCTTTCCAATGTCTTCCCCACTCAGTGAACCCCCTCTGCCCTGTTCCTGAGTCGGGCAGGTCAGCCATGGTCTTTTTTCTCTCTAGAATATCCTTCAGCATTTTTTTGTAGAGTTGAAATGATGTCATGAACTCCCTCAGTTCCTCTTTGCCATGGAAGCATCTTGTTTCTCCATTAATTTTGAGAGGTACTTTTGCAGGGTATATGAAGGTTATTTTCTTTCAGGTCTTGGGATACTTTGCTCTAAGCTCTTTTTGATTTGATGGTTTGTGGCAAGAAGTTTGTCATGATTCTGATGGGTTTTCCTATACAGGTGATCTGTTTCTTTTCCCTGACAGCTTTTAATATTCTGTTTTTGTGTTGAATTTCTGGGATCTTTATTAGTATATGCCTGGGTGTAAATCTGTTTTAGTTATAACTGACTGCAGTTCTTTATGCTTTATATATCTGAATATCATTTCCTTTTCCTATGCTTGGGAAATTTTTTAAATTATTTCTGTAAATACCCTTTGTATTTCTTCACTCACATTTTTTATTCTTAAGTTATAGATCCTCTTGTCATCTTCTAAGCATGTCTATTGTTACTTCCTTGTTCCTCGTTATTTTTAAGAGATCTTTCTTTTTGTGTTCACATTTTGTAAACCTGTCTTCAAACTTTGATAGTCTATTTTTAGTTTCTTTCAAGCAGTTTTTTCAGCTTTCAATGAAGTTTTTAATTTCCTGGTGTTCTCTTTGAATCTGTTTCATGTATTCTAGATTTTAAAAATATTCTTCATTGAAGGTTTCCCTCCTTTTTCTATGAACTTCCATTCTTCCAGCTGTGTCTTCTTGAGAGCTGCTTAGCATTTGTCTATTATTTTTCTTATATCTTCCTTTACTTATATTACTATTTCTGTTTAAGGTTCTTTTGTAATTTCATGAAGATATTTCTTTATGTCAGATGCTGTTTCTTCAGAAATTAAAGGTGTGCAATCTCCTATCCCTTCTGTGTTTACCTCTCCTGGGCCAGTACTGCTTGGCCCGGAGGCTAGAGACTTCCTTTTGTTACTTCCTCTTGTCATGTTTCTAGTTTCCTCCAGAAAAGTGGATAGCGTGGTCCCTGACACTTCTGTATGGGTTACAATTACTCTGAAGCATGCTGGCTAGGGATTGCTGCTTTCCCCAGTCTGCTGTTGACCACTGGAGTACAAGCAGGGGTAGGGCAGTCTGGCCCCTCCCTTCTGAGCTGGGTAACCACTGGGAGTCTTTATCATGTTAGTGTGTACCAGGTGGGTGGGGTTGGTTAGGGATAGCTTCAGAGAAACTTTGTTGTTGGCTATTGGACCCCACACAGGGGTGGGATTCAGTCCAAGAAATTTTTATCAGTCTGCCCTGTGCTGGGAGTGGCTGAATGAAGTTGGCTGCAGTTCTGGTTCTGGGCTTTTCCTGCCTGACTCCAAAACATCACCTGGCCAATCACTCACCCCATGGGAGGACTGAGACCCCACACTCACAGTGAGCCAGTGCCATTCTCTGGTCCGAGTGCTCCTCCAAGACTGCATCCTCCCACCGAGGCCCTCAGGTTTGCCAATCCCCAACTTCACCATGACCATGCGTCTTTGGATTCCAGCGGTGTCTCCCACACCGTGGGACCAGCACCAGTGAGAGCACATCTGGCTAAAGCCCTCTGTCCAAGTTTTTCTTTTTTTTTTCTTTCTTTCATTTTGTTTTTCACTGTAGTTTCTTACTGGGTCAAGAGGATCCATCTCCTTCCATCTGGTCTTCTCCAGGATGCTATATTCCAGCATCTGAGCTGTTTCTCTCAGAGATGCTTTTTACTTTGCTGCTTATTGATCTACCATCTAACCAGCTTCTCTCAGGCTTCTGAACTTCTAGGAAGGGGTGTGGGTTCACTATGTGAACGGAACTATGAGAACATTGAAAAGCTATGTTATTTTTTCCCAATTTGTTGGGAATGATAGGCAAAGAAAAAAAAAGAATGATTATGATAGGTTACAATGCTGCAATGGAGGTACATGCAAAGGGCCTAGGGAAGAACAGACAGTTGAGTCCAGGGCACTGGGACCTCATTCATGAGCAACTGTTGTGTGTAATGAGTCCCAAAGGAAGAATGGCACATGTGGCAGGTGAAATGATTGCTTTTAATTTTGTCTTTTCTCAGCTTTGTGTTCTTCTGAGGTACTGAGCTTTAGAACTGTTCTCTGGAAAATCAATAAAGTTGTTCTGTCTGCATATTATTGTTAAATGAGAGTTTCTGTGAAGGAGAAGAATGGGGCATCCTATTGTTCCATCTCTTTGGTCCACGTAATACTCCAACTGTTAAAGTTGATGTTTCTTGTTAGGAAGTTTTTATTGATTTATCATCTAATTTTATTGCCATTTCCTATGGTTCTGTAGAAACTACAGCACAATTATAATTAAAAAAAACCATAGAACTTAAACTGCAGAAATTTTGAAATCAAAATTGCTTCACAAAATTTTTGAAGTTACTGGCATTCTCATTCATTAATCTTAATTAATAGACCTAGGCTTCATCATTTTCTGTTTTTGAAAACTGATAGTAACTATTTATTTTTAAAATAAAGCATCTCTCTGTGTTTTCCGACATAGGATACTCAGAGTTCTACTTTTGAACCACAGGAATCCAGAATTTGATACTTAAAGCTAATAGACTGTCTGTGACCAGAAGAAATCCAGGGATTATAATTCAAATAGATTAATAAAAGCTATATTTTAACATGAATAATTTACTATTAATTTCAACTCTTTGAAATATTTAATGAATTGTCATAGAAGCATGAGTTCAATAGCAAGGTATCACAGTTTTGAAAATAGGTGATTATGGTCAAGCCTTATTTGTAAGATTTTGCGAACTGTTCAAAATTCATTTATTTAAATGATATCAAAAACTCCACTTCACTGGGCTAGAAAAAGGATTGTGAAATTCCTCATAGAGTGTCTTTAACAAAGTTGGTCTTCTAAAGTGTTAGCAACTCTTTTCTTGTTTGAGTGCTAATGTCATATATAATTTTAAGAAATAATGTAAAAGTTAGGTCTTGGTTTCTTGCACAACAGAAAATAGTAAACTTTTCCTGCATTTTGACAACTATAAATTAGGAGATATATGCATTGAGTTAGTTGTGAATGAACCTTTATAAAAGGAGCAGTGGCTGCAATTAACAATGCATGATAACCAACTGACTCTTATCTCTTACGTTCTTTAATATGGGTCTTTAAAAACCGAAAGGATAAGCTCATAAACCTTATCTGTGCCATTAAAGTGCCGATTTTCCCCCCTGAGCAACTGAGAGAGCATGACCTGTCTTTTTCATTAGTTAATCAGCCTAATATGGGTAACTTCCACATTAACTGTGGTCTAACATTACAGGAATAGAAATTTGTATCATGTTCTTTACTAGTAAATAGAAGCTAATGACAAAATTTTTAAAAATCCTAGGTACATTTGAGGAAACAATTTTAAGGATTGTTAAGTAAATATAACTATAAATAAATAAGCAACCATAATATAACTGAAGGATTACTGATATATAATAAATAAAATATCTTTGCTAAACAAAGTACTGATGACATTCTCTAGTCATAATAAAGACGTGTTCCACATTTCTCATGATTAATTTAGTGAATTTTGGCACAATTAAAAATAAAAATATTTTTAAAAGTCATGTATACACTTATATTTATTCACTTATAAAGCTTTTGTGTAAATAATTTTACCAGAGGATTTGTTAATTTCTGGCTCACACAGTACTTTCATCTGAAATGTGCTTATTTCAATGCTACTGTCTTTCTTTTTGTTCCCTTTTCCATTACAAGTTTATTGTTCTTTATTCACATTCATAGTTTACAATTAGGCAATTGAGTTTTACAATTTAAAGATATAATTGACAAATAAAAATTATATATATTAAACGTATACAACTTTATGTTAGACACGTGATTGCATTGTGGAGTGGTTACCACAATGAAGGTAACTAGCGCATGACTCACTTCACGTGTTACTTGGTTTCGGTGATAATATTTAAACTTTATTCTCTTAGTAAATAGCAAGTATACAGTACATTGTTATTACCTGTTTCCAGGAAGCTGCTTATTAGCTCTTCTAAACGTTTATCTTATGGCTGAATGTATCTCTTGGTCGACATCTTCTCATTTCTCTCACCCAGCTACCCTCACTACTACTGCTATTATATGTGTTTTATTTTGTGACAAAATCTTATTCTGCAGCTCAACCGGACCTTGAAGTGTTGATGCCCTGTCTGAGCCTCCCAAGTGCTGCACTTAGAGTACTAAGTACTCACTAAACCAAGCTTGGATAATCGTTTTTTTTTTTTTTTTCATAATTTTGGGTAACTTTTTTTAAAATCAAAACTCACGACTTTGTGCTTGCCAGGCAGGCAATGAGCCACTGAGCTGTATCCCCATCCCTGGTCTAAAAGTTTTATACGTCACATAGAAATGTGTTATTCCAGTCTCTCTTTGACTGATATTATTTAGAATAATGTCCACATGTACACATACAAATATGTACTATTTAAGATAATACACATATGAAAATATAAAGACATACATTTTTTTCATCCATTAGTGATCACTAAGACTGTTTCCAGATCCTGACTATTATGAACAATGGTAAAATGACCACGAAGAGTGAAACTATAACTTAGAGACAGTGAACTTATTTCACTGGATGTGCATTCAGAAATGAGGCTGCTAGCTCACATTATAGTTACAAACAATTTTTTGAGGAATTGTCATATTATTTTCCATTTATTTTATATAGAACTTTATTTTTGTTTTCTTTGCTTGTGTTTTTTGTGGCATATGAAAAACTCATGATTAAGACCAATGCTATGAATCCCTTCCCACAGCTATCTTATGAGTATTATAGGTTTTTATATTGCTGAAAAGAAAAATACTTGATAAAGTTAAGCTATCCAGAAAGAGAGAGTTTATATGCTGTATCCTTGTATATTTCAAACCCTTTCATTTTCTTGAAGAAAATATTTCAGCCTACAAAGTACTATGTTAAAAATCAATTTACAATAAAAGTTGACTCAAGTGTGAAACCCATGACTTGTCTTAAATATATCTTGATGCATTTGAATATGTACATATCAATATATAGATCCACAGATATATAGATAAATACATAAATATATATGTAATTATGTGTGTACTTATAAGAAGGCTTACATTTCCAATCAAACCATACGAATATATATGCTATATATATATATATATATATACATATATATGTATGTGTGTGTATGCAAATATATATATTTGGTTGTATATATACTTTTATCTTAAATTCATACAGTAGGAAATCAAATTTTCAAAATGAATTGAGTGATTTATAATTTATTTTTCAGTTATCATATTCCTTGATAGAAATACACAATGGATGCTATATTTTCCAAATAAATTATCTTTATAATCCATAATATATAAGATGATATGTAGATAGATATATAGAAAACTCTAAGAAAAAATTGGGAACTATTATATGTGCTGATGTACCTGATTACTAAAAGTTCATTATTTGTAATGTATAAAGGTTATTATCAGCATAGATCGTAGAATTAAACTGATGAGAGATAATCCCATTTCTGTGATATTGTGTAACAAGGGGAGATTTATTTGACTTTTCTTACCTTCTTGAAATAATTACTAAAGAAAAACTTTTGTATTCGTTCTTTTACTTCTTTGCTAAATTCACAGAAATATTCATTGTATGCCAAATTTTTCACTAGAAAACCTTAGTACTCTCTCTATATATACCAATTATATACCTTATATGATTATATAAACTATAACCAAAGTACATTGTAAGTGTATATGTGAATGTATAGATTAATAAATAGCTAAAATCATGCAATATTAAGATGGGAGAGCAGGTAGGGAAGCAAATTACAATGCATGTATACAAGGCTCTCAATTCAGATAATTAAGAAATTATGTACATACAGAAATGTTAAAGGTACAAGCAATTTAAAAGCAAATTTACATATTAAGCAGAATTTTCATGATTTCCATAAAACTCCTCGATATAAAAAATTAAAATAAGTAATATTTAAATTACAGAATATCTTGGACGTTCTTTTAAAGGCATCTCACTTTTCAAATTATGGAATGTCTTTAAATATATTACCAATGTGATAAAAATAGTAAACTAATAATTATGTTGCTCTAAACTTTAAGGAAGATATCAAACACTTGTTTGAAACCTGTTCATAATTAGATATAATATGTGACCTCTTTCTATCCAAGTATGCCTTGAATCCTTAGTCATTTCTTGCCTCAAAGAATAAAGCAAATATCATCACCATCTGTATACACGAGTGTATGAAAGAATCTAAGAGCCATCTTTGATTCCTGTTGCTTCCTTATTCTCCTTTGCTGCACAGACAAATCTTACACATTTTGTCTCCACAGTAAGATACCTTGATCCCTAGGCCATGGTCGCTGTCTGTTGGACTACCAAAACAGTATTCTCAATAGTTTCTTTTTTTTTTCTCCTTTAGTCCATGCTATACTTTTCATCAAAAAAAAAAAAAAAAAAAAAAAAAGGGGTAAACCTGAGTTAACTGTAGGAAACTGGGTACATATTGAGACTATAATATTAAGTTAATATATCAGACTCAGACAGTTAAATATCACATAGTTTCTTTTGTATGAGAAAACCAAAATATAAATGAAGGCCATAATAAAAGATAATGAGGAATAAAAAGTACATCAAACTTTTACAAAATGCGAGGGAACTGAGAGGAGATGAAAAGGATAGAAGGAATGAAGAAAAGAAGATGTGTTACATATGTGTGGCAACTCTCTATGATAAATGTAATGATTTTTTACTATAAAAATATACTAATACAAAACTGAAAAAATAAACATTCAAATGAAAATCAGTTCACTGCCTTACTCACTTGAAAGTGTTCAATATTGTTCCACTACATGTGAAGCAAAAGCTTGAATTTTTCCTTAGCCCTGTGGGGAATGATCTTTCCTAACCCAACAGTCTTTGTTTCTCCAATTTTATTTAGACTAGGAAGACATAGGCACATGGATAAACTTTCATTCCCTTAACAGGAGAAACTTTAAACATTTTATCATTTCATGGTGTTCATATGGTGTTCTTTTTGCTTGAAAAGTTCTTCATTTCATTCTTTCTATCACTCATTTATTTCTATTTTGAGAATGATCTTAACTATGAAATTCTATAAATCTCATGTGTGCACAATTCAACACCTCGTGTTCCTTAAATTTTTATCTTTTTTACTAAATTTGTAGCTCACCACCATTTAATCATATTATGCATACTTTTCATTTGTCAGTTTTCTTTTTTCTTTTTTTTTCTTTTAAAGAGACCAAAACAACACAAGACCCAACAGAACAAAGCAGATCAGAACAAAACAATGCAAGTAACACAGAATTTAAAAACAAGACAACAGGAAATCAACAGTGGCTACCAAATCTCTCATTTTGTTCAAAATAGTTGTCCATATCTTCATGCACAATGAATTCAAACAAAACAAAATAGTATAAAACTGCTCAAAACCAGACAATAGGAAAATCAACAATGGTTACCATAATGTCTCTTGTTCTCTTCAAAATAGCTGTCCATATCTTCACATACATATTTTTTTTCATTTTAAAGAGAACAAAACAAAAGAGGACAGAACAAAGCAGATCAGAACAGAGCAACATAAGCAACACAGCACTTTACAACAAGAAAACCAGATATACTAGTTACCATAATGTTTCTTTATAATAGCTGAGCTTGGCTTCAAATACAATAATATCAAACATAACAAAATAGTGTCAAACCATTCAAGAGAATGAAAGAATTACAGGGTATTCTGAACCAAATAACAGAAAATGAAAAATGGCTACTATAATATATCATTTTCCATAAATAATTTGTTTATACTATCACATATGCTAAAAATCCCAATAAGACACAAAATGATAGAACCGATGGTACTAGAAGAATAAAAGCATGGTAGGACTTCAAAGCAAGATGACATTAAATCATCAATGGTCGGCATAATGTCTTGTTTTCTTCAAAATAGCTGTTTACACCATCTCACATAATAAAATCAAACAAAACAGAATAAAACCATTGCAATTGATGAATGAAAACATTGAAAGTCTTCAAGGCAATGTAACGAAAAATCATGATTACCACAAAAAGTTACGTACTCTTACCATTTCTTACATTCGAGAGACTAAAGATATTTATACATGTGAGTTTGGTTAATTTCGCTTATGAGTATCAAGTTGCATCCATTGATTTATAAATATCTCAATGTGATAATTCTTTATAGCTGAGTAGTGCTCCATTGTATAAAAATGCCACAACTTTTTTATCCATTCCTCAGTTGATGGGCACTTAGGTTGTTTCCAAGATCTGGCTATTACAAATTGTTCTGCTATAAACATGGGTGCACATATATCACTGTGGTATGATGTTTTCAGTTCTTCTGGGAATATGCCTAGAAGTGGAATAGCTGGGTCAAATGGGACTTCAAAACCCAGCTTTTTGAGGAATCTCCAGACAGACCCTCACAGCGGTTGCACCAGTCTACACTCCCACCGAAACAGTGCAGAAGAGTTCCTTTTTCCCCACAGCCTTTGCAACACTTGTTGGTAGTGTTTTCTATCCTGCCATTCTTTCTGAGGTGAGATGGAATCTCAGTGTGGTTTTAATTTGCATTTCTCTCATGACTAATGATGATGAACATTTTTTCATGTATTTATTTGTCATTCATATTTCTTCATGTGAGAACTGTGCATTCATCTCAGATGCCAATTTTTTTAATTAGGTCTTTGAATTTCAGGGGTCGGATTTTTTTAAAATTCTTTATAAGTTCTAGAAAGAATTCCTTTGTCTAAGGGACAGTTCATTAAGGTTTTTTCCCAGTTTGTGGGTTTTCTTTTCACTCTGCTGGAGATTTCTTTTCACATGCAGAAACTCTTTAATAAGATGTGATCACAGTTATTGATTCTGGGAAGTATTTCCCATGAAGTTTGATTCTTGTTCATGAATTCTCTACCTACCCCTATATCTTTGAGGTTTTTAACTACTTTGTCTTCCAACAGATTTAATATTTATGTTTTAATATTTAGATCTTTGATCCATTTAGATTTTAATTTAGTGCATGGTGATAGACATGGGTCTAGTTATAGTCTTCTGCATATGGATAGCCAATTTTTTCAGCACTATTTGTTAAAGAGACTGTCATTCGTCCAGTGAGCATGTTTGGCCCCTTTATCAAAGATAAGGTTGTTGAGTGAGTTTGTGGTTATGTCTTCCAATCTATTCCATTGATCTTCAGGTCTGTTTATATTCCAGTACCATGTTGATTTTATAAATGTAGCTTTGTAGTAAACTTCAAGTCAGGGATTGTGATGCCTCCTGCCTTGCCTTTGCTGCCTATAACTGCCTTTCCTATTCTAGGTCCCTTCTGTATTCAGATGAATGTTAGGAGGGATTTCTCTAGATCTGTGAGGTTTGTTAGTGGCATTGTAAAAGTGATTGCATTGAATCTGTGTAACGATTTTGGGAGAATGGCCATTTTTACAATATCTATTCTTCCTATCCATGAACAAGGGATATCTTTCCATTTTCTGAGGTCCTCTTTGATTTCTTTTTTCCGGGTATTATAGTTTTCCCTGTATAGGTCTTTTACTTCATTCGTGAGATTAATTCCTAAATATTTCATTTCTTTGGATGCTAGTGTGAAGGGTATGGCTTCCCTTATTTCTCTCTCAGTGCTTTTGTTGTTAGTGTATAGGAATCCTATTGATTTTTGAGTATTGACTTTGTATCCAATGACATTGCTGAATTTATTTATTATATCTAGTAGTTTTTCAATGGAGTTTTGGGGGTCTTTTATGTAAAGTATCATGTCTTCTGCATAGAATGATAATTTAACTTCTCTTTTTCTATCTTTACTCTTTTTATTTCTCTCTCTTGTCTAATTGCTCTGGCTAGTATTTCCAGTACGATGTTGAATAGGATCAGTGATAAGGGACATCCTTGTCTTGTGCCTGATTTTAAGGTAAAGGCTTTTAGTTTTTGGTCATTTAATATGATGCTGACTGTTGGTTTGTCATAGATGGCCTTTATCATATTGAGGTAAAGACCCTCTATTCCAATTCTCTAAGGTTCTTAACATGAATGAGTGTTGGACCTTATCAAAAGCCTTTTCTGCATCTATAGAGATGATCATGTGGTTCTTACTTTTGGCTCTATTGATATGGTGGATTACATTTATTGATATACATCTGTTGAACCATCCCTGCATTTCTGGGATGAATGTCACTTGGTCATGCTGTATAATCTTCTTGATGATTTGCTGCATCTTTTTTGCCAATATTTTTTTGAGGATTTTTCCATCTATGTTCTTTATGGTGATTGATCTATAGTTATCTTTTTTAGTTGGGTCTTTCTCAGGTTTTGGCACTAGGCTAATATTTATTTCCAAGAATGACTTAGGAAGATTTTTTTCCCTTTCAATTTCATTGAAGAGTTTGAGGAGTGTCAGAATTAAGTCTTCTTTGTATTTCTTGCAGAAATCCGCAGCGAATTTATTTGGGCCTGGGCTGTTTTTACTGGCAAGGACTTAATTACATTTTCAATTTCATTAATAGAAATTGGTTATTCAGCAGTTTTACATCTTCCTGACCCAGTTTTGGTAGTTCATATGTCTATTTTTTCTGTGTTATCGAATGTATGAGAGTAGAGGTTTTCAACATAGATGTTGATGATCTTTTGTATTTCCACAGAGTCTGTAGTGATTTTATCTTGTTCATTCCTTATTGCATGAATTTGAGTTTTTTCTTTCCTTTTTTTAATAAGGTTGGTTATGGGCTTATCAATTTTATTTATTCTTTCAAAGAACCAAATCTTTGATTCATTGATTCTTTGTATTGTTTTTTTAGTCTCTATTGCATTGATTTCTGGTCTGGTCTGTATAATTTCCTCCCTTCTTTTGGCTTTGGGCTTGGCTTGCTCTTATTTTTCTAGATGTTTGAGTTGTAGCAACAGGTTGTTTATTTGTGTTCGTTCTGTCTTCCTGACGTGGGAACTCAGTGCAATAACTTTTCCACTGAGGACTGCCTTCATTGCATCCCACAAATTCTGGTAAGCTGTGTTTGTATTTTCGTTTGCTTGTGATATTGTTTAATTTCTTCCTTAATTTGCTCTGTGACCCACTGGTTACTCCAGAGTATATTATTTAGTTTCCTTTTGTTTGTGGGGTTTTTTGCAGTTTTTTCATCATTAATTTCTAGTTTCATGGCGCTATGATCCAATAACATGCATGGGACAATTTCAATTCTTTGTTTTAATTAAATATGATCTGTGGGCTAGTATATAGTCTGTTTTAGAGAATGTCCCATGTACTGCTGAGAAGAAGGTGTATTCTAATATTTTTGGATGGAACACTCTGTATATGTCTATTTTGTTCACAGGTGTGATTCAGTTCTTTTATTTCTTTGCTGATTTACTGTCTAGTTGATCTGTCCCTTTGTGTCAACAGTGTGTTAAGGTCTTGTTATAATTGTGCTGTTGTTTATTTGATTTTTCACTTCTGTTAATGTTGCTTTGTATAGTTAGGTGCTCTGGAATTTGGTGCATATATATTTAAGATTGTTATCTCTTCCTCTTGAAGTTTGCCCCTAAGTAGTATGTAGTGACCTTCTTTATCTCTTTGGATCATTCTGGAAGTTCACATTGTCTGACAAAAGAATAGCTACTCCTGCTTTTTTTTGGTTTCCTGTTGCATGAAGTATTGTTTTCCATCCTTTGACTTTCAGTTTATGGGTTTCCTTTTCAGTTAGATGGGTTTCTTGTAGACAGCATATGGTTGGATGTGTTTCTTGATCCATTCTGCCAGTCTGTTTCTTTTGATTGGTGAGTTGAGGCCATTTACATTAATGGGTGTAACTGTTATATATTGGTTTATTGTTGACATGTTATCTTTCTGCTGTTGTATCTTTAGCTTTCCATTCTGTTTAATTGTCTGCCTTGCTTGGTGGTTTTATCTTATATGTATCTAGAATGTCTTTCAGTATTCTTTGTAGGGTTGGTTTGGGGTTCATGAAGTTTTTCAGCTGTTCTTTGTCATGGAAGTATCTTATTTCTCCATCCATTTTGAAGGTCAGTTTTGCAGAGTAAATCAGTCTGGGTTGGAAGTGGTTTTCCTTTAAGATCTGAAATACTTCACTCCATGCTCTTCTTGATTTCATTGTTTTTGTTGAGAAGTCTGCTGTGATTCTGACAGGTTTTCCTTTATAGGTGATCTGTCTTTTCTCTCTAACAGCTTTTAGTATTCTTTTCTTATGGTGGATTTCTGGGTTGGTGGTTATTATTTGTCTGCAGTTTTATTTTGGTTATTCCTATTTGGACTTCTATATGCTTCACTAATCCAAATGTTAGTTTCCATTCTCATGTTTGGGAAGTTTTCAGCTATTATTTCTGTAAATAGCCTCTTGATATCGTTTGATTTGTCCCCTTCTTTTTTATTCATCCCTGTTAATCTTATGTTATTTTTCTTTGCATCATCTTGCAGCTGTTGAATTGTTATTTCCTGACTCCTTGTTATTTTTAAAAGATCTTTCCTTTCCTGTTCACAAACTTCAATTTTTCTTTGAGATCTGTAATCCTATCTTCACTTTTGTTGAGGCAGTTTTGGCAACTTTCAATAGAATTTTCAATTTCCTTTTTATCTCTTTGAATCTGCTTCATGCATTCTGTTTGTTTCTTGTAGTGCTTATTCAAGTATTCTATCGGTTTGCTTTGTTTCTCTATTTTTTTTAACTGTCTTCATTAGAAGTGTTCACTATTTCTTTCACTACTTTTATCATTTCTTCTTTTACCTGGGAAAATGTTTCTGATTAGAGTTTTTCTGTAGTTCCCCTGAGTTGTTTTTTAAATTTCAATTGATATCATTTCAGTCATTTCAGGTGTATGGCTTCTATTTTCTTCTATGTACATGGCTCCTAAGCTGTCTTAAGATGGGCCAGAGGTTTGAGACTGCCTTTGGTCTTTCAGTTTTCTCTAAATGGAGGTGTAATAAGAAACTATAAAGGAAATATCTAAACTAATTTTAAAACATCAAAATTGCTATGCTCATACCATTAAGGAAAATCAGTTGCACATATTTGCCAAAAGGACATTAGCAATTGAAATGAGGCCACATATCAAGTAAAAGCTAATAATGAATATTTAATAAATATTTGATTACAGCACTTTTTCAAAAGTGGTAATGTAGTTTCCATTTTGAAAAATTTCAAATATCTTAATAACTTATTTTGATAAATATAAATTTTGGAATAGTAATTATCAAAATAAAAAGGTAAAACTATGTATAATTTAAAATATATAAGATTTCTAGTGTCATTTTATCTATTTTAAAGTAATATTTTAATTTTTCTAAAAATTGCCACTGGCAGTTTATGATTTTTGTATTTACTGTAATATGTTATTACTTTTTTCAGGTTAGTTTTGTTTTTCCAAGAGGTCACAAAATATTTTTTATCCCTCCTTTATTTTTTTCTGCATGAAAATAACTACATATACACCTTATTTAAAAGTTAAAGTTTAAATCATTTTAAGGTAGCATAGAATATATATTATCAGAAAACACTTATTAATTAAAAAATTCAGTGCTTAATTTTGATTATGCATAAAGTATCTGAAAGGTTCTTGGAATAAGAAGAAAAAATGGAATCTCTAACATTAGAAGAAAAATGTCAAAATAGGAAGTGAGAAATTTTCCTGATGAATTTATGTCTTTAACTGACATGAATGAGGCAGGAAAGCTCTGGTCATCCTCTGTGGCAAAGTAGTTTCCAAGAGCAGAAAAAAAAATAGCCCAACTAATGGCTATATTATCAAAACTGTGTTAATAGTAAGAGTGCTTCAGGAATGTGTGACTTGATTGTCAAGTGTTACAAAGTAAAAAGGAATTTTGATTTGGACACCAATATAGGAGGTTTCAACAGAAGCATCCTAAAAATTTCTTTCTGTATTATCGAGTAAAAGAGACTGTTAAATGACCGTATTTGGAGAAACACATTTTTTAATATTATGGGATCTTTTTATATAATAGTAAAGTGAGTCACTAAAACAAAGGCTCTCAATGATACATGACCCATTCTCTTTTAAATAGACATTATTTTTAATAATTTAAACTAATAGATTTCTATTCAATGAACAACTAGGTCACTCCTTTGATTTTTTTTTCTTGGTATCTAGTGCTTATGCCACTGAGCTAAATCCCCAACCACACCCCTTTAATGTTTAACATTGCAGTCAATTTAGATTTGGCCTGAGAAAGAATAGTCTGTCTTTAAATTGACAAACAGTGTTTTGCCTGGAAAGCTTTCTGTAGGAAGGTATATATCTTTTACAAACATTGAATATATCAATTGCTTGACAATATTAACATTTTATTATTTGGATTAGAAAGAATTTTTGAAAATGATTATGACTCCTTGTTTTCTACCTGAGAGCTCAGGGGCATTGAAGAGTGACAAAAACACTGGACAAATTATTTGCTTTTTCTGTTTAACCTTGCTGATTGAAGTTTTGTCAAGTTTCGCAAACAGAATTGGTAGCTGTCAAGTACATGGTTAAACAATGGATTCCAGAATGCTGTGAAAGTTCTCCCAATTCAGGTTTTGCATATTTTATCTTTTGAGAGTAAAGGAAGTATTAGATCTCAAAATTTTACATTCAGTAGCCAGATATTATTTGGCAAATTAATAGTCTGGATTCAAAATTAATTTTATGTAATATGTCTGAGGTATACTTATAAACACAAGTTTTAGCAACAGCATTGTGTATACTGCCAAGAATACCTTGATAATCTTCAACATTTCTATAGTTGAGGGATTTGTTTTGAAAAACACATTTTTCTCTTCAATTTTCTGCAAGGAGAAATCAGTAGAAATGGAAATGTTACAAAATTCTTATACAGCATGTTTTGACTTTAACAGAAAACCAGATATAGTTGTTTAATTTTTATATGTTATTGGTAATAACAAAGGAATTATTTTTCAAACTTTGCCAGAAAAATAAAATTCAAGGCCTTTACTTAGTATCCTTAAAGAATTTTGGTATTTCTTGATCAAAGATCATATTCATCTACTAAAGAAAATCAGTGGAACTGTAACTTTATTTACATTTGATGCACTGTGATTTTTAAAAATTACTGAACAACACTTAAGAAAAATTAATTGCACTTTTTTACTGTTTTAAAAAGTGGTCCTTAATTTAAACAACTGTGTCACACTTAAATACACACTATTTTGGGAAGAATAATGGTTTGATATTTAAGAAAATATTCTTTATATATTTAAAAATACATAACTTTACATACAAATATATGTGAAACAAACTTACTGAATGTTTTTGTGTTCTTTCTGAAAGCCAATTTTAACTATAATAATTTATACAACTTTGAAAATATTAACATAATTTTGTTTAAACACATGTTCTCTGCTAATGGAATCAGGAGTTTCAGCCATTTCTGAAAGTATTCTTTGCCAGCACCAATATATGTCCCATGTATTATAATTATTTTTATTTATTTTATATGAAAAATTATGTGTACATTTTACAGAAAACTTCAGAGATCACTTATAAATGCTGTGATCACAATGTTGCAAAAGATGTGTTATTTGTAAACCAGAATAAAATATTAGAGAATGTACATTTCACAATGGAAAAACTGTGTTATACAACACACTCATATTTAATAATGTTATTATTTATAAGTGACATGGTGTACAAAGAGTTCTGAGACACAATCATTTTAATAGTTATAACAGTTGTAGTAAAACAATTATATTCATTTGTTAAAAACTTTGGGACTAAAGTTGTGGGTGTCAAGTTTGCTTTACCTTCCAAAGGTAGGTTACTGACCATGAATTTTGTTCTCCTATTCTTCTAGTGTACACAGTTAGACCCCACAGTTAGACCTGTGCCTTCATGTAATCTAACTTTACGAGTTCTCAGCATAAGAGTATAGATGGAAAAATTGTGTGAAAATTTCATAGAGTCCCATACCTGCTTTAATGATATGTGCATATACATTTATATGTATGTATATATACACATATGCATATGTGTATGCATATGTATATACAGAGAGGGAGAGAGAGAGAGAGAGAGAGAGAGAGACAGAAATATATAGGAAGTAGAGAAAAGTCTGAATAATTTCCTAAACTATCTGATCCATTGTTTCAAAAATATTCTAGCATGTATGCTAAATTGTTTCTTTGAAGATAAAGTTTTGTGCTTTTATCTCTTTGTTTCTTCTTCCAAATAGAGAACTTTTGTTATTGTCATTGTTGTCTATGAATTATATGCTGAAGAACATTTTGGCCCTTCCAAGATTATGATACACAGTGGATTAACTATTATTATTATTTCTAATTTTTTTGTCTTTTTTGAGACAGGGTCTTGCTGTGTAGTTCAGATTGGCCTTGAGCTCACTTTGTAGCCCAGGCTGGTCTCCAATTTGCAGTGATTCTCCTGCCTCAGCCCTAGGTGCTGGAATTACAGGCAATATGCTTTTGGTGATTAGTTTTCATGTTACTCAAATTTGTAACCAAATACATGGGAAAAATAATGTTAAGAAGGACAGATATGTTTTGGGTAAGAATTTCAAGTGTTTTGGACAGTTTAACTTTGTTTTTTCTGGGTCTATGGTATGGCAGAGAACAGGATAGAGCAGAACCACTCACCTAGTTATGACTGAGAATGTGAGGGGCAGGAGGAGAGAGAAAGAGCAAGAGACAGAAAGAGAGAAACAAAGAGATGGGGAGAGGAACAGAGAGAGACAGGGAGGAGGAAACAGACAAACTACAGCTTTGAAAGGCATGGAACCAGTGAAGGACTACTAGGCCTCACTCCCGAGCTTACACCGTCTCCAGGATCCTGCCCTAGGTGAGGACCCAACTTTCAAGGCGTGAGCCTTTTGGGAACTTTCTAGATACAAACATAATATTCAAGAAATGAGTTACAGGTGGCACAACAGTTAGACACTAAATGAAAATAAAGCTATTTTAAGAATTTTATTTCCAAAAAGTGTGAAGTGTATTTGCTGATACAAGAAATGCCCTGAAAGCAAGTGCTGTCTGTGATTTCATAATTCTTCAATTTCTTTTCTTTTTCAAAATTTAAGATGCTGTGTCTGAGGTTCATGAGAAAATTGGTAGTGCCTTACAATCACAAAAAAATGATCTTGAAATAAATAAATAAGAAATGGAACATGGATTCTTTTTTTAAAACTAATTTTATTTAAAGAGAAAAAAACAAAACAAAATAAAATAGAATAAAGTGTAGCAACAATACAGTATTCCAAGGAAAAAAGGAAAAGTACAACAACAATAAAACCTAAGAAATTATTACTTGACAAATTACATACTGACTACTTGGAAATAGTTCAAATTACAAAGTTAAAACATGTAAAGTAGACATGCAAACAGTACCACTGTTAACAGTTCTGCTCCACAATCTGACAAAAACAGCAATATGGTCATCCATCTTACCCACTCAAATACACATGCAATTATATCAATAGGGTAAAATTAAACACAACAAAACAGAGCAATGTGGATCACAAGAAAGCAATGTAAGACATAAATTTTAAAACTACACAATTGGAGATATTCACTGTCTATCATATTGACTCTTGTTTTCTTCCAAATAGTTGTCCATATTGTCACATATAGGGAATTCACATGAAACAACCTAGTATGGAATTGATCTGAGCAGGACGAGGAGGGCATTACAGGTCTTAAGACCAGACATTAGGGAAGCCATGAATAGCTGTCATAGTGTCTCTCATTCTCCTCAAAACAGCTGTCCATACCTTAATGTGTTTTGAACTTAGCAAAGCAAGCTAAGATCTCTTTGAACAAAAAGTGATAGTTTTGCTGGACTTCACATCATGACATTATGGAATCAGCACTGGCTACTGTAGTGTCTCATTTTCTTCAAAGTAGTTGCTCATTTCAACACGTGTTATATAGTTGGTTCTCGTAAACTGTTTATAAGCTCTACACATGCGTGAGTCTCTACATGTATATCTATCATTTCTGTATTAGCAGGAAAAACAAAACAAAGCAAGATAAAACAAAACAATTCCTAGAAAAGCACGGGGCAGAAAAGTCACATAAAACCACAATACAAGGTGATCTACAAGGGTTACCATAGTATCTCAGCATATAACAACATTAATAAAAACAAAGCATTAGAGACATTATAAGACTTCAAAAGCAAGTAATAATCAAACCAGAGTAGGTATCTTAGTGAATCTTGTCATCTTCAGTGTAGTTGTCTATACTCTTAGACTTGATGCTATCCATCACAACAGATTTAAATAAAATTAGTCAATACAAAGTAGCAATCTAACAAACCAGATTCAAATAAGATCAGTCATAATAAGTCAGTGTAAGTTATAAAGGGCTTCAGATTAGGTTGATAGGAAAATTAGGGATGATTACCATAATATGTCCTCTTATTTTTGGGATAGCTGACCATGTCATCAAGTCTAGTGTAAGTAGACAAACTGGAACAGCAGAGTGGTGAGAATAATGTAAATTTTAAATCATGTTACCTCATTAACAATATTCTCTGCCTCCCTTTTTTAGACAATTCCTCCCCTTTCACTCCCATGGGGTGCACTGCTTGTTTTGGGTCCCACTGCCTCCCTATATAGAGCAGCTCAATGGACCCTATCTCCTGATCTACTCTGCCTGTGTTTCTCTCTGTTAGTATTTCAAGGCCCTCTATGCTAGAGATTATAGCCAATCTTCTCTGCCTCATTTCTGCTATTCTATTTTT
>PVJX010002543.1:81978-126498 GCA_004027295.1 Dolichotis patagonum | reverse complement strand
CCCAGCACAGAACAAACTGTTTGCCACAGAAATGTCCTTTTATTAAATGCCAATCTCCACATGAGTCCAATGCAGTAAATTTTATATTCACTTTCCATTCTTCTCTGAAAGCTCTCCTCTGAAAAAGGAAAAAACCTCATATACAATCAATCATCCAAGTCCCACTCCAGCTCCTCCAGGCACCTGAGTAAGGGGGAGCCCTTGATGACATCACACACTGCAGAATCAGACCACTCTTCTCCTTTTATATGGTCGCAGTAAGACTGCAAAATAATTCAAATAAATTGTGTCCAACACATCTTACTGAGTGTTTTTTTTTTTACTCTTAAGAAATATAAGGAGGAAAAAACAAAGACAAAACATGATGATTATGTGAGCACTGAAGATGAAGACTGTGGAAGAAGCCATTCATCAGGAAGTGATGAAAGTCACATCAACAACATTTCCTGGCCTAAAAATGAGAAATCATTCATACCGAAACCTGTCTTTAGGGCCCAGATGTACATGATTGAGTGACTATGCAACTAAGAAGTTGGGGGAGGGATGGGAAAAGAGATAGCAGAAAAACATCTTCCCCCTCCAGGAGCCTAGCGTAGATCATATCCAAAGCACAACCAGTACCAGTGATTAATAGGCTCATAAAAATAGCACAGCTGAGAACGAGCAGTGTAGAACACCTAGTCCGTCTTACCCTCACCCCTACTCATCCAGCCAATGTGTAATCGTAGACTGCAGTGGGTTCTCTGTTATTCTCTTGATACCGAGTAGGGAGAAATCACCTTGTCAGGCAGCTCCAGGGAAAAGTGGGCCCTGTCTCCCCTTAAAGTCACCCCTGGGATCAGCCGACTTCTCTGTCCTGCTGAGCTATCTGCTGATCTCTGCCTCTTCACAGCTATGAGGTCACCACAGGAGGCACATATGGGACATTTGGGACACAGAGGCAGCAGGAAGTCTTTCCAAGGTTAGAGATTTCCAACAACACACAAACATACCAACATACACACACATGCACACGCACACAAAACCACCCATTCCCTGCCATGCCATTGCTCTACCCTTTGCCTCTACTCCCTTTCTCAAAGGCCACTGTGGTAGAAATCAAAAGTCATGGTACGTTACCCACAGCCTCCTCTGGAGTCCAGTAGCCTGAGGAGTCACATACCCGCCTGGAAGAAGCAGTGTGGACATACTGATGGAATGCCCCATCTTCAGAGCAGGAGCTGCACATGCTACCTGGGGCCCTAGGAAAGGCAAGGGTGAAGAGGAGAATATGTCAGATAAACTGTGATCAAGAAATTAGGAAGATCTTGCGGGGGAAAGGTGACACTAAATAGTGAGTTCCTGGAGGGCAGCTGGAAACATGATTATTTCTCATTTTCTACTTGTGTAAACCTCATCTTTACAAAATTTACAATAGCGTGAAAATCTCAAGGTCATGAAGGGGAAAAACGCAAGTCAGAAAGGAGGACCATAGTGATGCAGGTGGGCAACCTCTGTCCTGAGAACACTAATCATAAAATAGTTACAATCTGTGTCAACACAAAACTCCTTCCAACACTGACTACCCAAAAGTCATTAAAGGCCACTTGCATTACTCCTACTCAGACAGATGATAATTTTCAAAATAAAATTTTAGCTATGTGTTCCCATGTTTTAAACTCCCTACTTTTAATTACATGCATTAAAAAAAAGCGAGGTGAAATATTATGTTCCCTGGTTCTCAAGCATATAAAAGGACATATCTGAATTCTTTACAATTACCCAAGGCTCATTAACCGTTAGCTCTAGCTTTACTACTACTACTCCCTCATGATTTTATGTTCTCATCACAGTAAATATATTCCACAAATATATCATGCCCTTAGCTCCATGAAACATGCCATCCTTTCAACTGTCAGGTGGTCTTTCCAGATATCTCTGCTTAGCCTGCAGACTTCTACTCAAGACAACTCAACATCCATTCCAGTAGAACCTCTGCACTGACATTCAGCCAGCTTCCTTGGTGCACCCACTGCACCTGCCAGCTCCTCTCTTAGGACTCTGTTAGATGCCATTAAGACCTTCCGCTCATACCTCTTCTTTCTTTGGGCTTTCGGCAGCTCTGTATCTACTATATTCTCTCTGTGCGTGAGCCCAGGGAGTGAGCACAGGATTGGATTCAGCAATTCCTCTGTGCATGCTGACTTTATGGATGTCATAAGATGAGTGACATAGCCTATGAATAGTTCTACAAACACCATATTTAGGGTGACCATAACAGGTAGACATAATAACTAACTAACTAAGGAAAACCGTTTAACAAAGCTTGTCTCTTATACTTGGGGATGTGTTTAGGAGCCCAGTTGTGAAACACACACCTGAAATATAGGCATCAAGCCAGGAACACTCAATAGGTAACTTACTAATAGCACATCAATATTTTTTCTAGAAAAATAATATTTTGAAACAGTGTTAATTACAACAGCAGCTTCTCTTTATTGAGCACCTCACATACCTGGCCTTGTGGCACATGTGTTTTTCATAAATGATTTCCAATCCCTGTAATGGTTCTATGTTTATAAATGAGAAAACTCAGGCTCAGAGAGGTTAAGTAAATTTCTCAAGAGTCACAAGTTCTTCAATTCCTTTGAACAAGGTCACAAACACCATCTAATGTCCAGTAGTCTGGCAACTAAAAAATGCAGTTAGGATTCACCCTCAGACTCCAGTCAGCGATCACTTCTAGTGTGGTCGCAATTCCAAACCACATTTCCCTGATGCACTTGGCCCTTCCGGGGCTGCTGCCCTGTGCGTAGCTAGGACTCCTCTCTGACATAAGGATTTCAAATACCTACAAGGGTGGAGTAAACATAACTTCAGGCATGACACAAATCGCTGGGCATGTGACGTGAGTCCCCCAACACAAGTGTTGGGAGGCCTCAGAACTGTAGCCCACCTAGCTGAGAAAAGAAAGCAAATTGCAGCCTTTTCTGCCAACAGACTCTCAGCAAGCCAGTTCTGATGTCTGCTTTATCGTAACGTTTGTACCAGAGAGAGAATTGAAAGATTAAATTGTTTACATGTGTTACATAAACTGATGTAAAACTCTAGTTTGCACATACCCACAGAGGACTTACTGTTCAGCCTGTCTGACCAATGCTGCACAAGGTCACACTTGTAGGAAGATGATTCTTATACACACTACATAGATGTGTGCTGAATCACCACACACGGCCCACGAGAGCCTGGGTGTTGATGACAATGGAAACTAGGTTGTAGGGCTGTGAGCTCTGAGTGATGTCATCATTGAGTATGAGTTAAGATTAAAAGGACAAATATCAAGATCCCAGAAATCTGTAAATTCTAGTTTGAAAAGATTTACTACTTTTACCCTGTCTTCATCTTTCTGTGTCCCCACTCCTCAGACTTTCAGTAAAGCTACTGGGAATAAAGACACCCTCTAGGGATATTTCTGGGTCCCACACCCACAAAGGCAGTGTGGCCTGAAGTAAAGGAGCTATCTACCTGCTAAATTCACAGTTCTAAGTTCAAAGAAATCATCAGTTCCATGGTTCTCATCTCTGACTTTCCATGGAATTCCCTCAATTCACCACTATGTAGTCATGGGGTCTTGGGCTAACCCTTCGTGTTTTTCTAATCCTCAGATTTCTCATTTACATAGCAGGATCTGTGCTTACTGCAAGGAATACATCAGACAAGTGCAATAAGAGATCTACCACAATGCTTCATCATAGGAGGCTGGAACAGACAGTAGCTGCTCTTGTTACTTAAGGAGTGATGGTAGGTTTTAAAAGATGCTCATCTTGGTAGATCACAGATGGGGTTCTGAACCTTTCAGTTAGACCACATTCTGCTATTCCTCTATCAGATACTATTCTTTTTTTTAGCCTTTTACAAAAATTTGCCTGCACTAATATACAAAAGAAGCATGAAAGCTAGTTGTAAGTATCATGCTTTTCTTCAATATCTCCTATTTTTCAATAAGGAAAATGTTAAGTTCTATCGAGACAGGTCAGGAGATATACATACAGAAAATATTTCTTCCCCTAACTCCCAGTAGTTGCCTTCTGAGTGAGGCAGATAGAAAAATGAGCAGATAGTAACAATTCCATATGACAGTGGCCATAGGGGGAGGGGGTGACACAGGATGCAGCAGTGGGCTGAGATAGCATTAGAAATGCCCACACGAGTTGTGTAAGCCCCAAAGCACAGATGGTGAGAACTTGTACGTCCCCACCCACCCGTCTACCCACCAGAGGACCATGTGGAGAAGTTTTCTTTACTTCTCATTCCCCAACATCACTGACTGTGTAAACAGTAAGTCACTGCTCCATCCTCACACCACAGAGGCAAAACTCGCACGACAGGCAGGCAAATGCCCTTTTAGCTCTGCCAGTTCTCCTTTCACACTGGCCATCCTCCTGCTGCCCTTCCTGAGGTGGGTATGTGATGGACACTGGCTCACATGAGAGGATCCAGAGCTCTGCTGAGAACCTGGGAGCAAAGCAGGATGGCAGAGAGCACCCCATGGCAGACGACCTTGCTTCACATCTGTCCTGTCATGAAACACTACAAAGAAAGTTTTCCTGCTCACACGTGGCCAGCTCTGCTCTCACCTGTCATATACAACTCCACTAATAGGAGGCAGCCAGTAGATAGTGAGGGATTTGGGGGTCTGTCCGATGACCATGGGTGGAATAGGAATGGGGGTGGGCTTTCTGGTTTGACTCCACTGCTGATACACAAGGTCCAAATAGCAATGCATTCGTGCCACTTGGTTAGGGGTGAAGCTGTCGGTGCAGTTATCATCTGTGAGACAAAAAAGAAAACACAAGAAGTAGAGGTTTTAACCCGTAAGGTCCACCAATGCAGAGTTGAGTCCTGGCTCATTCTCAGAGGTTACCAGCACCTAGCCCGACATCTTACATTTACCGGGTTCAAAACACACTTGTTGAAAAAAATAAATGCACTATGTTCCAGAAAGCATCGCAGTGGGAAGTGGGAAAGATAAGGCAGAGGAATGGCACTTGCTTATCTCAAAAGCAAGGCCACTCATCCAGTATGAGGCTCAAGCCTTAAAAGTTTAGAGCTCTTAGCTGATGGTTGCTTATTCAACAATCCACAAGATGGCAGTGTTTTAGCAGAGGGCCCTAGCACTGTGAATGTCCCGAGTTGCAGACACCTGCTTTATTGCACCTTGATGTTGGCCAAAGTTAGTGAGTGTTCAGTGGGGATGCTCCAGGGAAAGAAAGTCAACTGGCAAGAAAACAGCAGGGATGAGAATAGTGGTCTCAGCCTTGTTTTGGGGGTCAGCAAAGTCTCCCTATTCAGTACCATTTTTCCATGGAGTTAAAAGAGGAGTTATCTTAGTTTTAAGAATTTCTCTATTTAAAAGGCACCAGTGAAATCTCATCCTGCTTCTTAATGTGAAATCCCATCCTGCTTCTTAAATGTTTTCTCTTCCTACCTCAAAGATAGTCAGTCAAGAGCTCTTGCCCCTGCTTTCCCTTTTCTGGTCTTATCCCCTGGCAAAGGCTGGTGGGTCCTTGATAGGGGAAAGAAGAACTGGTGCTGAGGAATTCAATGCACCTGAGTTTCCACCACAGAGAAATCTGGACAGAAACATCGTGGTAGGTCACAGGCAGAACAAGATCATCCTTCTTTCTTCCTTTCAGAGCCATGAGTAGGAAATGCTGATTAAACTTTTTTGCATAATTTCAGAAATAAGTACCTGGAACTAGAAGAAACACCTTCTTTCCTCATTGGAATTGGTCATCCATCAAACCAAATTAGGCCTTAATTTTAGAGATAAAGGTACCTTCACTATCAGGATACTAGTTAGCGTTGATTTCTGCCAGAAATAAGGAAGGTGTGAGAGACAGGAAAGAAAGGTAACCCTGGAGCAAAACTGAGAAAGGACAAGAGCTAACAATGAATTTCTTCCTGGAGCCAAGAGGGCACTATTTTTAAAATGAGAAAGCACCATTTGGGGCAGACTATAGGAAGGACAAGCTAAGCACCAGTGTGGGAAGAAGAAAACCTGTTTGTTTAAAGATAATATAAAATAAAAGGAATTCTGAGCTGAAATTAACTGAGTCATTGTATTGAACAACCATAAAAAATAATGAAAACTGTAAAAATGAGCAAACTTGACTCAGAAATCTCTTTTCTCCCTTCATAATTAGATTCTCCTTCAGAGCAAATGCCTGAGAAAGTGAACAAGAACGCAAATCACCAAGTTCCTTAAGTCAAAAGAGCCTTGAAGAGGCTTATAGCTTTGTCCTATTTATGCCAGACAGAAGAAAGTGTGTTTTTCTTTTCATCTCTAATGAAAGCAAATGGAGTCACCAAGATGTCTCAAGACATAAGAATTTCTTCAAGTTCTTCAAAGACATGGAAAAGAGAGAATATCCCATAATAATAATAATGCTTCTACTTTCTGATGTGAATGACCACTGATTTCTCTAGCTCCTAAACCTCCACCCTGCTCATCCCCACCCAGAAATCCTACCCACTCAGTAGTCTTAATAGTCACACAAGCATCGGGCCTGTGGTGATACCTGTGTAGCTCATGTAGTTGTTGAACGGAGCCCCTGGGAAGAGGGTGACCCCGCAGGTGTCGTTAGCAGGTTCTGGGATCTGGCACAGCTTACTCTTGGGTGTGGGGGCAGTGTCAGCACAGAGGTCTCCTGTCTCCATGGATGGCACCATCTCCCTGCAGGGGTCATCGCAGGAGTCCCTCTCGCTGACGCCTTTGAAGACGTGGTAGAGCCCCAGGACGTGGCCCACCTCGTGGATCATGATGTTGGTGTGGCCAGGCATGCCGTAAAAGGCTGGGTTGAGGACAACACCACCTGCAAGGGAAGGTCAGGAGTCAGCTCAGAGTGCAGATGAACAGCATCCTCCAGTCCTTAATTACATCTGCTGATGAACTTTAAAAACTGTTTTGCCTCTAAGGAGACACGTTGTAACTTCTAGTGGCATCCATCCATTCATTGCTCTTTCCACATGCTAAAAACGCTCTTAGAACAAATCAATAAGCATCTCTTAACCCCTGAGTACAGTCAGAGATAAAGAAGGGCCATATTCTCAGCTTTGTGGCTGCATCAAAACACCTGCAGGAATTTAACACAGAGGCCCACATGCTACCCCTGATAAAATCCGAATACTTGAAAATGGAGTTCATGCACCCATGTTTTTCTAACTTGCCAGTAGAGAATCATTAGCCAAATGCAAAGCACTTGGCCAAAGAGTCAGGGAAATCACCTGATCCTTTCCGTACCAGTGCTGAGCACTTGGACAGCTTTCTGGCATCCTAGAACGGTTTTGTTGTCCATAAAGTGGGTATAGCATTAAGTTTTTAACAGTTTGGCACCTTTTAAAAATTTTATTGGAAAAAAGTAAAACAGAATTTCCCGATAAAATAATAGGAGTATGACAATAGTGAATACATTGCATATTGTCATCTTCAGTGTAGTTACTTCAAGTAAGAGTTATGGGCATAAAAATTTCTCTAATCAATATTAGCACAAACTTTCCTTTTCAACAAACTGAGATACTAACAGTATAGCTACCTTGCATTTTTCTCCCTTTTCCCTTTTTTCCTTTCCCCTTCCCCCCTCCTAGTTCCTTTTTCCTTTTAAACAATTACATCCTATTTCACAATATCTATTATATGTTCTAGATCTTATTTAATTTTTCCATTTCTCCACACCAGGTAAACAATACTACTTTTAGACATGTGAGCCTTATTTATTTCACTTATGAATATGGTCTCAAGTTACAACCATTTACCTATAAAAGCCTCGAGTTTATCTTTCTTTATGGCTGAGTAGTATTCCACTGTATAAAATACCACATCGTTTTATCCTTTGCTCAGTTGATGGGAATTTTGGTTGTTTCCAAGATTTAGCTATTACAAACTGTGCTGCTGTAACATGGTTCACATATATCATTGTGCTGTGATGTTTTTGATTGAGTTTGGCACCTTTTGAAAGCTGTGTAAATGACAGTCACGGGTTCTGATTTCACTATCCCTCCTCTCACAGAGCTAGCGACAAGTTAGACAAAAAGCCAAGTCCAATCGAATGACTATGAAATTTAGAATGTCACAAGCACTACAGGAACATCTCCACACTCTTTCCCCAGAGTCTCCGTGAGGACACCAAGGAGGTGTTTCAGAGAAGTTATCACATTTAACTGGGCTTTGGTGAAAAACCTACTGTATCACCACAATCTTCAAAAAGAAAAAGTTAAACACTCCGAGTGCTCAGACTTCTGTCCAATTTACTGAATGGCCAGTCCAGGTTCCCCTTATCGCCTTATAGTTTAATCTGCTTGGCAGTTTTTCTTTAACTCAGACTTGTCAAGATTAGGCTGAGCTTCATCTCTAGGACCTAAGACAGGACTGTCAACAAACCCGGACCAACCCTCTTGTGTTCCCTGTATCGATAGTCTCCTGAAGAGAGCAGGACTTTCAGAATAACCTGTCTTTCTGCTGCCATATTCTAGACCAAGAACTGTCCCCTATTCCTGAGTGCTATGCAATGCCCTAGAGACAACTCTATGTGTTGTTTTATGACACAGCTTTGTCACAGCGTGCCTGGTGCCATGCCCACTAGTTCTCTTCAGCGTATGGCTCACTCTGCCCCTGTGGTAACTACGCGACTGGAAAGCATGGTTTCTAAACTCAAGGTCGAGTTTCTCCCAGTGTGCTCAGACATGCTTACGTTAACCTGGCCTCACCGTGGAGTACGTCCTTTAATATGCAAAAGTGAAATTAGACACCATCTCCTGTGTTTATCTTGCCTGCCACTTCCAATACAATTTCTTATCCTCTAACATTATCTTTGTTTCCCTTTTTCTTGCCCTTTGCAAGATTATTTTCTGAATCGTTCTATAACTTGTATGTCATTACTATTATATCAATATAAGGTTAAGGGAGCTTGGACATAGCTCTGTTTAATAATATCCAGAGTATCTGGCATTTGAATAATCCTAGTAAAATGCAATATTTCCACTTTCCAAGATGCCTACCACCTCCAGTTGCCTAGCTGATTGTATTCAGTTCTCCAACAGCATTACCAACCTTCATAACCATAACGATAATCAGAGAGAACAACCCATGGCCTGCCCTCTACACACAATCATGTTCACCCCTACTTTTTCTTTTTTTCTAAGTAAGTTTTAGATTTAAAAACTCATCTTCCAGACATGAGACTTGGAAAGGTTCTATTTTGTGAGCAACTTCATTGATTAGTTTTTCTCAAATTGTATTCAGAAATTTTGATCCTGAGTGATACTGTGGGACAGGGTGGCATTACCAGTTGAGTACACCCGATGCAAATGCAGCGTGCCACACTCTCCTCCTGCTGATTCACAACTGTGAGAACTGTTATGTTAAATATCCTGGAAAGTTTTGGAATAATTTTGTTTAATACTTCAATTACCAATGTCATTTGGACACAGGAACTGTTGGGGTAAACTACTTCTAGATAGCTTTGGAACACCATATTTCTTGGAGCACAATTTGAGAACTACCAAATATGAAGAAAAAGCTATGTTCTATCTATGTGTCTTACCTCTGAGCAAACATCAAATATTCTCTCATTCAATGCTTAGGCAGCACAAGTCTGTATGTGATCTCTTTCATTACATCTCTTTCAGATGTATAAAGAGTAATTACAGATGAACAGAAAGAATGCTTTAAGAACAAGGAATGGTAAAATAACATGCATCAAGAAAGAAGGGCTGAGAGGATGGCTTTGGGGGCTCTCTAGGAGAAGAAAGAGGTGACCATTGTAATAACAATCTTTTTGTCATGATTTAGAAGTTTCCAGATGAGATATTTCCAAATCAGAAAGCATTCTGCAATAGATTTATAGTCAGCTTTCAATAAATCAGTGTAAAAAGTCACATCCTTGACATTTCTAATGTGTCCTCTCCAAACCCAGAACAACTGGTGAGGGTTGTCCTCCATTGTACTCTTGACGTATATTCCCCAAATAGAAGAATGCAGAGTTAGCCAGACAGCTTTTAGATTTTAAATTAAAACATGACCATTTAGCAAAAGTTCTATTTTTTATTCTAGAAAGATGGGACTTCTGGAAAAATATCAGCTGTGTAAAACATATAATAACAAATTTGCTGGGTACACTAAATAGACGATTACACAAAACATAGAAATATAGAAATGTAACATGCATAGAACAAAATATTGCTCTAATTCAGTGATAAGTGCTGGCCCCATCATACATGATGAGGAAAAAACCTAGGCCCAGTTCCTCTTGTAGATATTTTGTCTGCAGGTGCACAAGGTTCTGGAATCACCTGGAATGGAACCAAGGAAAACTTGGAGATTGGCCCTCCTTAGACAAGCTCTAGGATATTGACCTTTCAGTTTAACTTTCCCCAACTCTTCTTAGCTACACAATGAGAGGTTACATCTACTTTTTCAGATTTTTCCTGTTCTCACTCCATGCCTCCAAGAGCTAACAGGCAGGAATTTGTGTGATGAACACTCATATAATGTGAAAAATTGCATTATCACGGACTGTAAGGGCCCTCCAACATGTAGTTTGTGTTCTAAGACCAGTATCTCTCATTAGACTGAGATAAGGTAGCTGTGCATTCTCCTTTTGGATATGCCCCTGACTTTGCAGCAGCTGATTCACTGTTGTTCCCAGAGTGGACACTGTCCATTCCCTCTCATATGTGAGGTGTCCTATGAAGTTCTGCTAGCTCTTCTATCTCACTGTTTATATCTGCATTATTAGAGAGATGTGTTTAAATCATTCTCTCCTCTCCTCTCCTCTCCTCTCCTCTCCTCTCCTCTCCTCTTCTCTTCTCTTCTTCTCTTCTCTTGTCCTCTCTTCTCTTCTTTCTCTTCACTATTCTCCCCTCCATGTAGGTGAGAGGGAAGACATTACTAATAATTTATTTTAGAAAAATTTTTCACATTTTAATGAACATTACAAAAATACACACACCATAGCCTGAGTAAGGCATAAAGATTTGTTGTCTGAAATCTAAAAGACCTCAAGACCTTCTTTTAATTAAGAAGAAAATAGACATAATAATAAATAACAAATAAAAATGGAATTTCAAAGATGATGGTGCCTTTCCCCCTCCCACCACTTGGGTCTGTCCATAGAAGGTCTAAGCAGCTGTGCACTTTTCCACTCTTGCAAGGAACATACAATCTTCTCCCAGAAGCAATACCATGAGGTGATGAAGTCTTACTAGCCAGTATCATTTGATATCAGTATTCAATCCCTATAGCATTGCCTTCTAAAAGTGCTACATACCACTGACATTTCCTTCCACCTTCACTGCCAGCTGAAGGGGTCAGCCTCTGAGTGGGTCCTGTCTCACTGTGCAGAAGACTCTTTCAAATGACAGTCTTAAGAATGACCAGGGTGACTTCTTTTTTTTTTATTTAAAGAGAAGAAAGAAAAACAAAACAAAACAGAATAAAGGGTAGCAAAAATACAGAATTCCAAGGAAAAAAGGAAAAGAGCAACAACAAAAAAACCTAAGAGATTATTACTTGACAAATTGCATACTGACTTCTTGGAAATAGTTGTTCAAATTATAAAGTTAAAACATGTAAAGTAGACATTCAAACAGTGAGTCTGTTAACAGTTCTGTTCCACAATCAGACAAAAAAAAAACAGCAATATGGTCATCCATCTTACCCACTCAAATTCAATTATATCAAAAGGTAAAAATTAAACACAGCAAAACAGAACAAAGTGGATCACAAGAAAGCAATGTAAGGGACATAAATTCCAAAACTAGACAATTGGAGGTATTCACTCTTTATCATATTGACTCTTGTTTTCTTCCAAATAGTTGTCCACATTGTCACATACAGGGAATTAACGTGAAACAACATAGTATGGAATTGATCTGAGCAGGACGAGGAGGGCGTTTCAGGTCTTGAAGACCAGACAATAGGGAAGCCAAGAATGGCTGTCATAGTGTCTCTCATTCTCCTAAAAACAGCTGTCCATACCTTCATGTGTGTTGAACTTAAACAAAATAAGCTAAAAATCACTTTGAACAAAGAATGATAATTTTTCTGGATTACACATCATGACATCATGGAATCAGCACTGGGTACTGTAGTGTCTCTTTTTCTTCAAAGTAGTTGTTCATTTCAACATGTGTTATATAGTTGGTTCTCGTAAACTGTTTATAAGCTCTACACATGTATGAGTCTCTACATGTATATCTATCCTTTCTGTATTAGAGGTAAAAACAAAACAAAGCCAGATAAAACAAAACAACTCCTAGAAAAGCATGAAGCAAAAAAGTCATATATAACTGCAATACAAGGTGTACGACAATGGTTACCATGATGTCTCAGCAGTATATAACAGCATTAATAAAAACGAAGCATTGGAGACATTATAAGACTTCAAAAGCAAGTAATAATCAAACCAGAGTGGGTATCTTAATGAATCTTGTCATCTTCAGTGTAGTTGCCTATACTCTTAGACTTGATGCTATCAATCATAACAGATTTAAATAAAATCAGTCAATATAAAGTAGCAATCTAACAACCCAGATTCAAATAAGATCAGTTTTAATAAGACAGTATAAGTTATAAAGAGCTTCAGATTAAATTGATAGAAAATTAGGGATGATTACCATAATATGTCTTCTTATTATTGGGATAGCTGACCATGTCCTCAAGTCTAGCGTAAGTAGATAAACTGGAACAGCACGTAATCCATCCAAGCAGAGTGATGAGAATAATGTAAATTTTAAATCTTGTTACCCAATTAACAATATCCTCTGCCTTCCTTTTCCAGACAATTCCTCCCCTTTCTCTCCCATAGGGTGCACTGCTTGTTTGGGGTCCCAATGCCTCCCTATATAGAGCATCTCAATGGACCCTATCTCCTGGTCTACTCTGCCTGTGCTTCTCTCTGTTAATATTTCAAGGCCATCTATATTAGAGATTACAGCCAATCTTCTCTGCCTTATTTCTGCTATTCTGTTTTTCTGCCATTGGTTGTCTATTTTCTGTCCCACTCCACTGTCTGCCCCATTCACTGAGGCCACTCTGCCATTGTTTCTGAAATGCTCGTATTCTTATTCTCTCTCTCTCTAAAATGTCCTTCAGTATTTTTTGTAGGGTTGGACTGGTGGTCACAAATTCTCCAAGTTCCTCTTTGTCATGGAAGCATCTTGTTTCTCCATTAATTTCTAGAGAGAGTTTTGCAGGATACATCAATCTGGGCTGGAAGTTGTTCTTCTTTAGGGCTTGAATTATTTCACTCCAAGCTCTTCTTGACCTGATGGTCTATGTTGAAAAGTCTGCTGTGATGTTGATGGGTTTTCCTTTATAGGTGATCTGTTTCTTTTCTCTGATGGCTTTTAATATTCTGTTCTTATATTGAATTTCTGAGATCTTGATTATTATGTGTCTAGGTGTAGCTCTGTTTTGGTTGTAGGTGGCTGGAATTCTGTATGCTTCATACGTCTGCATATCATTTCCTTTTTCTATGCTTGGGAAATTTCCCTTAATAATTTCTGTGAATAGCCTTTGTAATTCCTCTGTTTTGACTCCTGCTTCTTCATTCACATGCTTTATTTTTAAGCTATATATCCTCTTGTCATCCTCTAGCCTTCCAATTGTTACTGCCAGCTCCCTTGTTATTTTTAAGAGATCTTCCTTTTCATGATCACACATTTCAAGCCTGTGTTCAATTTTTGATAGTCTATCTTTGGTTTCTTTCAAGCAGTTTTGCCAGTTTTCTATGGAGTCTTTAGTTTCCTGATAATCTCTTTGAATTTGTTTCATGAATTCTAGGTTTTTCTTGTTTTCTTCATTAAACATTTCTCTCCTTTTGTGTCCTCCATTCTTCTGTCTGTGTCTTCTTGAGAGGTGCCCAGCCTTTCTTTTATTAATCTCCTTATCTCTTTTTTAATTTGAATTAATATTTCAGTTTTGATCATGCTTACGAGGTCCTGAAGATATCTCTTTATGTCCGCTAACACTGTGTTTGATGTTGTATGTTTGCTCCCCTCACTCTCTTTTGTATTTACCTCTCCTGGATCAATGTTCTCAGTGTTGGGGGCTGGGAGTTTTTTCTTATTGCTCCCTCTCGTCATGTTTTTGGTTCCTTCCATACAAGTGTACAGTGTAATTCCCAGCCCCTTTTCTTGTTGGTTAAGGCTCCTCTGGAGCACGCATGCTAGGAGTTTCTGCCCTCTGCCGGCTGCTATCAGAGAGTGAAGTTCAAGCAAGCGCTGTGTGTGCTGGCTCCTCTCCTCCAGGCCAGTCAACCTTTGCAGACCTTCACTGCGTCAGTGTGCAGCTGTGCTCAGGGAATCAGTTTGTAGCAACTCACTGGGTCCTGGCCAGGGGAACGGCCCAATCCAAGCAGATTCCACCAATCCACTCGGTGAGGGGAGCAATCAACTGAAGCTACTTCCTTATGGAGTTCAGGCTGCCCTGCCCAAATCCAACATGTCTTCCAGTCGGTTTCCCCTTTCCCTTGGGAGGGTCTTATTCCCATCACTCACCGCGTGTTGCTGCTGGTCCCTGAGAACTTCTGGCCTCCAAGACCTCCGACTTCAGCACGGCTGAAGCACAAATTCACGGTGCCTCTGAGTGTGTCGTGTGCAGCGCCGGGTCTGGGCGAGCCGCACGCAGGGATGTTCAGCTCCATGCTCCAGCTGCTCAAGCCAGTCACATCGGCGCAGTTTGGTCGGGCAGGAATTCAGGCAGCTCAAGGAGGGCACCATGCTTGCTGATCTTAGCTTCACTAATGGTAGCCCTGGGACCTCATATTTGAGTGGGTTTTTTTAACTTTAGTTTCTTCCTGGGTTGAGAGAGTCCATCTCTCTCTGTTTGGGTCTCTCCAGGGTGATAAATTCTGGCATTTAAGCTGTCTCTCTCAGAGAGGATCTCTCTCCTGCTACCTACTGGACTGCCATCTTTGGAAACTCCCTAGGGTGACTTCTTTGGCTGTAGACAATCACTGAAAATGCACTGACACTGACCTTTGGGGATAGTCCATAAAAGCTATCAAGGCAGTGTCCTGATCTACTAACTCCTGCTTCAAAGGATTGCTGGAAAGATTAATGTAATAATGTCAATAAGTGAGCATTTAGTGTATTTCCTAGAACAAAGTAACTTAAAATTCACATTGGACCACTTGTGAATACCATCACAATTCTACAGTGCAGTCCAATAGTATGTGGTCATTTGTTCCTTTTCCTTGGGTCTCTCACCTAGCCAACTTCATGCATCGAGAGAATGGAAGCTGAGGCCTGACCCCAAACAGAGTAAAAGAAACCATTGCCAGGCAAGGTAGGAAAATATTTGCACACGAGAAATTCATTCACCCCTGAACTGTCCCCACTTGACATCCATGTTGTTCTGATCCTGAGACCCACAGGCACCAAGAAGACAGACAGGCTTGCAAAAAGACGAATTCCCCTTCCCTTCATAGACAACACACTAGTTTTCAGAGATTACTCCTAGCAGCCTGAAACTAGTGATTGTGGGCTGAAATGAAACCTTATGAAACTGAGACTGATAGTGTAATTCTTCACAGATCTTTCTAGTGCATTTACACAAGATACCCTTGTTGTACAGTATTTCCCACATGTTCAGTTCAGGAGAATATCATTATCGTTTCCTATATTCAAAACCACTGTTCATTTTTGTTTCTCTTTTTGGAGAAAAAAGAATTTGTCTTGGAAAGTAAAATTAAAACACACATTAGGAACATGATATGGTAAAGATACGCAAAGCAAGGAAAGAGAAACTCTCTCCTGGCTGTGGGGTTTCTTAGGCCTGTCACATTTAGGTCCTGGGGGGACTCCATGCTTTAGCTAACTGGTGAATGAATTGACCATGCCCCTTTTGGCACTGCATACCAACACACTCACTGTATTATCTAAGAAAATATTCCTCTCAGTCGAAGTATATGAGATAAATACTAAAAAAAAAAACAAAGCAAACAAACAAAAAAACCCACAGGGACATATAGGTGGTGATAAGTCCATCCAAATTGACTGTATCCTACCTTGCAAGTCCCTGGGAACAGAATAAAACCCCAAACAAGTGTGTATAATCTGAGTGCAGATCGCATTCTAGTGATAGATTCCTGAGTCAGTGGTCTTGCGCTAGCAGCTGATCAGTGAGGCTAACCCAGAAGGGGACCACAGAGCCCACCTAGGTTCCCTGAGAATGAGCATCAACCCATGACTAGGGACACAATGGATCGTTGTGCCTGTGGTCCTGAGTCACCAATACTGTTAGACGCAGCCCCCGCCAAAAGAGACTCAACAAACTAAGAGCAAATTTCAGCTACGTGAAAGCTCAACACAGAAATTAAGTTCAATTATAGAAGAACAAATTTACATTTCTTGCATATCTGAATATGCGTACTGAGACTTGAACCCATGAAAGGCTGGTACTGTCTACTTGCACATGGAACCCAGTATGAAAGCAGCTCCTTGAATTTAGCAATTAGTGGCCATGTGTGGCACAGCTGTTCCTTAATGGACTGAAAGAGGAATTACAAATGTGCCCTCTCTGGAGATCTTTCAGCTTTGATTATGAAGGCCAAACTAAAACAATAGGACAGAGTTGTTGTGTGTTCTCAGGACTGTGCAGAGGAAGAAAAGAGAGAGAAGTTGATGATCAAAAGATGAAATTTTAGCAACAGACAGACAAACCTCCAAAGTGATGCCATGCTTCCAAGCTGTAACAGGTTTTCCCAGACTTAACACAAGACTACCAAAGTGGTTGGTGGTAACGAAAATGCTTCCCAAAGCCACTTCTATTAAAAATAGAAACTCAGGCAATCTGAGAAAAGGACACTGGTTGGAATGGCTTTAAAATGGTTCTGTAAAAATTTTAGAGCTGACTGTTATATGGCCATAAAACAGGGAGATGAGAGCTGGTCTGCAGGTGTCTCCATAATTACTTCCAGTTACAGCTAACACACGCTCCCAAAAACCTGTCTTCATAATGAACAGACAAAGCTATGAAAATGCACTGAGGTCCAAGGAAGGAGCATTTGGGTGAATAGGAGAGCAGAGGGAGAAAAAAAGAGAAGATAAAGAAAAAAAAAAGACTATAATAGGGGCCTGAAAGAGAAGCAAACTTTTTAACAGAACCAACCTGGAAAACTACCATCTCTGAATCTTGTATTGGCTTCTCAGTTTTGCACCCCCCAGAAGCCCTTACTCCTGGTGAGACAGAATCGATAAAAGTATGTGCAGAAGATAAAAATTCTGCCAACTCCAGTATCAGTTTTTGTCTCCTTGTATACTTTTTCAGCTACACCCAGCCCCAACTGTCAAGAACTCAGGGTTCCAAGCACTTACAGATCATAAGAGAAATGGAATCTGATAAATCAAAACTGAAGATGGTATTACAGAGGAGCTAGAGATTTAATATATTATCTTTCCTGTTTTGGCATGTGAGCAATATTTCAAAAATACCTGTTCGCCGCCAAACACACATGAATTCACACACACATGGACTTACACACGCACGCATGCACACACACACACACACACACACAACCACATTTCAGAATTTTAGGTACCTACAGAAAATGAATAGGAAAGATATTTTCTGTAATTCATTTGTTCATTAAATATTACTGAGTATTTTTTTCTCTGCCAGGCACTGTTTGGAGGACATTAAAGGTTCAACAATTACTAAACTATATTTTAAAAGAGAAGACTTATCAAACTCTATATATGAAAATGATTATTCACTCCATGTACTTATGCATGCATCCAATATATCTTTAGGGTACTCAAATTTTAGGGAATAAAGTTCAAAGCCTGGGGTAATTTTGTTCAACACTTTCTGTGCTGTGTTGCAAGCCTCTGAGCATCAGGATAACCCACTCATTGAATTCTATCTTCTGATAATTAAACGATCTATATTATCAGGCAATGGGTACAGTACTAATTTTGGTCATGTCATATAATCCACTTTGTGAATGGTTCTGCAGTTCCTCACACCTATGTGCTGCATTCTAGTTTCAACCCTTTACTTATTGCTTACTTTCATGAATAATCATTCTGCCTTGGCACAGTAAAGAGACCAGCAGGTAGCAAGCAAGGTGGACATTTCCCTATCCTAATCATTCAACAACTAGTTATGCCAGAGTTCAGGAACTCCACTTATCTGCAAATGTTGGAGTGCCTGTTAGCAAGCCTCCCCCCTCCATCAGCACCCCTCTGTGAACCGTAAACATGCTCAAATCTCTTTCAGTCTAAGACTCTCTAATTATCATCGTTCCATACCAGGGCTTTAGCAGTTCACAGTCAAGTTTCTTGAAAGATCCATGTGACTCTTCAGTTTCTGTGGACTCTTCTACCTGTCTACACTGTTTTCTGAGCCTATGCTCCTTGGAACAATCTGGTCAATACAACCAAACTTTCCACTTAGTAAATCAGCAGGTGTTTCTTACCACCTAAGACTTCACCCACACTGTGGATGACAAATGATAAAACACCCTAATCTCAAAATCTGACTTTTGGTTAGGGTTTAGTTGAAGTTCATACTGAAGACAAGTTCATACTGAACACAAGTTCTGAGTAAAGGAAGAGTATCTGCCCTCTGGGTTAGTTTCTGTGGCTTTCCCCTGCCCTTGACCTCTAGCTGCTGCTGTGTCACCTTTCTCTAGATAGTTGCCACACCCACATCAGCTTCTAGGCAGCTACTCCCCGGGCAACTGCACTCCAAAAGCTGACTCTGGTATCACCGCAAAACAGATTCAGCAGTTGTACTTTGAGGAAATCAATGAATGATCTCGAGTCCAGCATTAGGGGCATAGAACGCATGGTTGATCACTAATTCACCTATCAAGTATTTGAAGAAATATCTTCAGATTGGCTGTTTACTGTGATTAAAGATGTTTAAACCACTGAATAACAGATCTCAAAAGATACATCCATTCATCACTTATTTATAAAGGAAGATCCTTGCACTGACATAGCATTCACTGACAGTCATGCTAAAAGGCAAAATGACGGCAAAGCAAGATGACAAGATAGTACATTACTTCAGTGTTTCCAGGTAGTGATTTAAACCATTGATATTTGGAAGTTGGATTCAATTTTTCAACTTTAGAGGCAATCTGCTTATCTGTAAGTCAGTCAACTGACCCTGGAAATGCAGGTTTTCACAAACTGACACAAGTAGATGATCCTATTTTGAGTCTAAAAAGGCTCTCTTTAGAAAACCCTAAATGTCTTCCTCTGTCATGCTATTCCAGCTGTTTGCACTACTTACACTAAACCCAGTTTGGGTAAGCACAGTTCTCTGTTCAATCACAGTTATGATTATGCAAGAAAAAATATGAACATGAGCAATTTCCTGAGTCAGATCTGTGAGCTGTTCAGTCTAGGCTTCTACTTCTGAAAAACATGTGAAAAATTATGTTGTGTTTGTGGGACACCATTATTCCTCAAACGTTTAAGAAAAAAATATAAATATCCCTACTTCTTTTTGCAATTCATCATGAAAGATCCACAAAATAATTTAAGCATTTCTTGAGACCATAAATGTAATACCTTCACCCATGTTTTCACCTATTCCTCAGTTTGCGAACATTGACCGAGAAATTTGCTCATGAAGGGAGGTCACAGAATTTAGTGAGGTTTTGCCCTATGTGCGTGCATGTGTGTGTGTATATGTGTGTGCACACATGTGTGTATGTGTGTGTGTGTGTGTGTGTGTGTGTGTCTTAGTTCTTTGCAATTTTCTTTTTTGAAACAGGGTCTCACTCTGTAGCTCAGGTTCACCTTGAACTCACTAATGCATCCCGGGCTGGCACTGAGCTCACAGAAATCCTCCTGCCACAGCCTCCCCAGTGCTGGGATTACAGGCATGTGCCACCATGCCCAGTTGTATGGCACTTTTTTCTATTGCTTTTGCAGTCAAAACCTATGGCCTCTACTTTGAGCTACAAACTCAGACTTTATTTCCCTTTTTCATTTTGAGACATAGTACTGCTTAATCACTAAATTGTCTAGACTAGGACAAAACCTCCACTTCTCCTGCCTCATCCTCAGAGTATTGGGATTACACCATATCCAGTTTTTCTTTGCAATTTTATCACATGCATACATTTGTATAAACACTACCACCGTGGCAGTGAAGATTTTGTTCATCATTGTGATCTCCTCTTTCATCATTTTGTTATATGCACACCTGTATACCCCTCTCCCTCCACCCAGCTCTGCCCTATTCCTAGCTGCTGGCAACTACGAATTTGTTCTCTATGTCTATAATTTGATCATTTTGAGAACATTTCATGAATGGAGTAATACAGTATATAATTTTTGAGATGGGTTTTATATTCCCTCAGCGCACTGCCCTTGAGATTTGTCCAAGTTGTTTCATGTATTTAGACTATGATATTTTTTGCTGCTAAGCAATATTCCATTTGTGGATATATTAACTAGTCAGTAGCAAAGGATATGTCATTTTCAGTTTGGAGTTATTATATAAAGCTATTATGAAGCTTGCTTGAAGTATTTGATTGGACCCATGTTGTCAATTCTGAGAGATCAATGACCAGGAGTCCAATCACTGGAACATATATAGTAAGGTTGAATTTAGTTTTATAAGAAATGTTGGAAACACTCAAAATGGTTCTGATACATCACTTTCCGACCAGCAATGTCTAAGAGATACTGCCTTTCTACATCCTTGCCAGCATTTAGTATTGTTCCTGCTTTTATCTTAGTTCTTCATGTAACAGTGTACTGATATCTCATTGTGGTTTTAGTTTGCACTTCTAATAGTTAATAATTGCGAACACTTTCACGAGCTATTTTCCTACTTGGTATACTCCTTAGGAAAGTGCCATGTCTTTCCCATTTCTAACTGAAATGTTTAATTGTTGAGTTTTGAGAATTCTTTATATACACCAGACACTAATCATTTACCAGCTATGTGCTTTGCAAATAGTTCTTCCAACTCTGTTGTTTTCTATGTATCTTCACAGTGTTTCTCAGAAAAGTTTGAATTTTGATGACATTTAGCTACTCAGTTTTTGCTTTTATATCTTTGATAACTTATACAAATACTCTTTGTTTAGTCCTGTTCCTAAAGATTTTCTCCTATGTTTTCTTCTAAAATATCTACAATTTTATCCTTTTTAAACATTTAAATTTAACATTTTAATGTTTTATTTTGATTAATTTCTGTGTGAGTTGTGGGGTTCAGGTTCAAGTTCATGTGTTTTAGCCTGTGTACATGCAATTGCTTCAGCATTATTTGTTAAAAATAATCACTGCCTGTTTTTATCTGTAGTTTGTGTAAAGATAATTGATATTTTGTTGGTAATACATTTTTTCTTAACATGTATGTTTTCCTAGTATTTGTCAATCTTTTTCCTCCTCCAAAAATTTTTTTGCTGCTAATTTTTTCTATTTACTTTCTTGTTTTTGTTACTTTCTGCTATCCTCTCCAAGTTTAAAGTTATTATTTGATGCCTTTTGAGAAGGAAAATTTGGTAGACTTTCTTCTTTTCTACTACACAAAGTTGCAAATCTTCCTCTTCATGAGATTAGTATGGGTACAAATATTGATGTGCCATATTGTATAATCATTTTGTTTAAGACATTTTATTTCCATTATAATTTTTCCTTGAGCCACTAGATAACCAAAAATATATTACTTAATTTTCAAATATGTGGGAATTTCTCCATTTTAGTTGTCTTAGTAGTATTGATTTCTAGAGTACTTCTGTTTAATGACAGAACATTGCTTTGAGATTTCAATCTTACAAAATTTACATTCTGATTCCAGAACTCCTTTGTTAAATTTTTCATGATACCTGAAAATGATAGATCTCCTACTCTGTGAATAGACTGATCTGATTTGTAATTCAGTCAAGTTTTTAATCATGTTTTTACTATATCCTTCTCTTCATTGTTTATTCTATCTTTTCTGAAAAAAATCAATTAAAACCACAAATCTATGTTAGATTTGTCTATTTTTTTATCAATATGGCTCTATGTTTTAAAGAACATTATTGGTTAACCCAAATTTATTGTGATTACACTTTCTAATTGAATTTATTCTTTTATAATAAAAGTAGTTCAATTTACTTCTAATAATATTATGTTACAGTTGACTTTATCTGATTTAGAAAGCTACGCTACCTTTCTCTGGATTAATATTTGCATTGTATATCTTTTCCAATCCTTTTGTTTCTAACTATCCTGTGTTTTTCTATTTCAGATGTGTCTCTTACAAATATCATACAGCTGGAGTTTGTTTTTAAACTGACAATTTGTGGATCTCAGTTGATGTATTTAGTCCATTTACAATTAATGTAATTACTAATGTTAGGTTTGTGAGACTATCTTATTTTGCATCTACTATGTTATTTTCCTGTTTTCTTCTTCTTTGTTGCTTTCTCTAAATTTTATTTCTTGCTTTTCTAGTTAGCTAGAGATAATTTGATAGTCTTAATAGATAAGATTACAAAATGCATTTTTTGTTTATTACTGTCTAGTCAGTAATAAAGTCAGGAACTTTTTTGGGGTATGAGCAAAGAAGATTCCTTAAATAATTTAATGTACTTTTTCCCTCTCTTTGTAATATTGGTGTTATTTTTTGAACTTATATTTTAAAGCCAAAAGAACATTATCATTATCTCTTTCTGAGGTCTCTTCTTCCATCTGGTGTTATTTTTCATTCTGTCTTTATCACTTTTTCCAGTATTTTCTTTCAGCATTGGTATAAATTATCTCAATTTTTATTAGTCTAAATATATCTTTTAATTTTTTCTTTCTAAAATATTTTTTCCAAATATAGACTTATAAGATAGCAAATATTTTCTTTAGCATTTAAAAAAAGATTTCAATGTGTTGTCTTATGACTCACACTCAGCGAAGTCTAGTATATTATTGTACTTTTTAAAGTAGTATAACTTTTTGTTCTGACTATTTTTGAGATTTTTGTCTTTGTCTTTGATTTCAGCATATTCACTGTCCGTAGATACTGATGCAATTTCCTGGTACTTGATCTGTTTGGAGTTTTATAACATCTTGAATCTGACATTTGAAATCTTTTGACAGTGTGCAAAGCACTTTGCAATTATCTGTAAATATTTCCTCTGCCTTAATTTCTCTGTTCTTCTAGAACTTCAGTTTACATTATGAATTTTTATTAGATCTTATTTTTTCTAAAGATTTTTGTATTTTTTTCATCATGTTCCTGAACTTCAATTTGTTAATTTTCTAAAATTTTTCTAGGTCATTAATTTTTCTGCTTGTAATTCCATTTTGTAATTTCTTTATTTGAATTGCTAGCATTATTTTTAGGTCTAAATTTTCCATTAAACTCATATATTCTAATTCTGTAAACTATGTTGAATCTATTTTTGCATATTAGTCATAAGTATCTTAAAGACAATGTCTAGTAACTCTGCTATCTGAGTAATCTGTAAATCTGAATGTATAGTTTGTCTGTTGGTTCAGTTTTGTGTACTGTTATTTGACTCCATCAGCTAGAGTAACTGGTAGTCTTTTATTGACTGCTAGACATCATGTATGAAAATTGTAGATGCTCTTTATGACACTGTATTCCTCCAGAAAATACATAACTGTCTTCTGTTAGGCACTTAGGACATAGACAGTAAACTTTCTCAGAATGTCTCAGGCTGAGTTTTAGATTTTGTGTAGCTTGAGCCATTTCTCTTTGCCCTTACACATGGGATGTCTCAGAACCCCTCCTCCTTAACAGGGCCTCAAATCCAGTTTCTGCCCTTGTGCTGAGACTCCTGAAATCAGTATGTAGCTCTCCAGTCTCCTAGATTACTTTCTACTCATTTTCTTAGCCATTGCTCTGCTCCAAGAATGTACAGTTTAATAATTACCAAGGATCACAAAAGAAAAATCACAACAGAAAATCCACTTTCCTTTTGTGTTTTCCATGTTTCTGGGACCTTGAGCTTGCACTCCAATTTCTATCTTTCCAGTAACAAGGCTGAAGCAAGCTTTAGACTACATGTTTTCTCTGTTTTCATCACTGAGAATTTGGCAATTTCTCTGGGAGGAAAAACTGAGCTATATGTAGGACTCCCTCCAATGTATGACTCTTCTCCCAGGATTGGACCCTCAGGTCCTTGCTGCCTTGGCCCTTGTCTGATTTCTTTAAATAGCCAATTTTAAGTAGTTTATCTAGCTGTGTTTTTAGTTTAATGAATCTTGCCAATGTTCCAGCTCCAATAAAGTTAGAAATTATTCAGTACTCTTCAGCCCAAAAATTTTTATCACGTGGCAATATTGGTCTCTATAATGGCCTAAAGGATGATTGTTTAAAGTTTTAGATTTGGTCCCAAAGATAAATCTAAGGAAGGCACATGGAAACCATGACTATACAAACTTTGTTATCAAGATTCCTTTACATCAAAAAGTTATCTTTACAAGAAAAAGTTATCCTTGGTAATTTGGGAGGTACTTTCTTACCATATTTTACATCTCCTCTATTATGACTACTGTTGTTTGTGATGAGGATAACTTATCTAAACTTGCCATTAAATGGATTATTTGAATATTATCCATTCACCCACTGCCATCATGAAGGTTAGAATGATTTGTTTGAGATTTCATTGGAAAGATAGGAGGATCTCCAGTTTGCCAACCATCTTGAAGTATATAACTGAAACTTACAGCCCTTCCCTGACAGATTTATCAAAACCTTTTGAAATTTTTTTTCTGAAACTATGTTATGTAGTACTATCTATAATGTATGAATCATTTTTATGACATTCCCAACAAAATGGCTCAATCTACCCAACAAGTCATCTTTCCCAGGTTATCCACTCACAAAATTGCAAATGAGTCTCAGTAAATCTTTCGGTTCATATTAGAACCTTGGAAATACCAGGTCTTATTTGGACTACCTGAAAAGAACCTTTCAACACAAACAATATTTTTTTCTTGACAGTCTCAGGTCACAAATAACATCATAAATTTGATTCCTCATGTACTGAGAACCAAAATACAAAGCTTAGTGATAAAAGGACTACTACAGTTCTCAAATTATTTCAGATACTTTAGAGCCCGTGCAATCCAGGTGTGAATGCTAGCAAAGTCTGGCTAATATGCTTTCTTTTGGATCTATATGTTTTATTTTTTATTGTATCTCCCATGGGTTGATATATGTATTTATAAAATATAAAATATATAATATATTTCTTGATCTCAACCTGATTCACTTCATGGACTTTCATGTTCTGTTTCCTTGGATAACATATTTTGCCTATTGCTAATCCACCACTCATCTTTCTCCTTTCCCAATCCACAATATTAGCTATCCTCTGGATCTTCCTTCATGTTTTCTTTGATTTTCAATTTAATATGTTCCACACTCTGGGTCACCATGACTTTATCATACATATCATGTGGTGTATAAATCATTCCGTGATCTTCCTTTTATTTATTTCTCTCTGTTTTGTATTTGATTACTAAGAAGATGACCTTTACATGACCTCTTTTAAATCATTTACAAAATGCTTTCCAGTCTCTATAACTGTTCTCTTTCCAACATGAAATATTCTTCCAATTGTAGTAATTCAGTAAAAAATTAAACTTTGGTGTAATCCTGTCAAAGAGTCTGAAAATGTATACACATTGTGTTTCATAATTGTTCTTTTGTCACACAGATGTTAAACTGGTTGGATGACCCATGTTGTTTAATGAGTATGATTCTTTTATAAGGAAAAAAAGACTGCAAAGGGGGTTATATTTTATAAGTATTAAGTTATTGCACTCTGTCAAGGTCTCTACTCTTTTCTTAGGTGAGCTGCTCTTCCCTGTACTTCCCAAGATTTACTTGAAAATCCAGTCCATGCAAGAAGGCCGCCAGTTTTCCGGTCTAGTAATGGTTGTAATCCAGGTTTCATTGTCTAGCTGCCTTCTTAAGAGTGTCCCCTTGGTGCTTTCTCAGACTTAAAATGAATGTGATTTCATGCCATCAGTTCATTTGCACTTCCAATATAGATTCAAGCTAGAATGCCCAGAGTGTTTTCCATTGCTCTAATACCTCTTATTTGAATAGCTTAAAATATCTTTTGAAATAAAATATGTATGTATGCATGTATGCATGTATTTTGCTTATTAGGTGTTGAACCACAGCCTATATTTGAAACATTTCAATAGACTCTCCCCAAAGTTATTCTCAATTCTAAACAGCTAATTCACTGAATACATTTTTTTGTTTTTCTTTTTTTCCTCCAACCTCACTTTCTTTTTTTTTTTTCCCAACTTCACTTTCATAAACTCTATTCAGACCTCATTGTGTTTTCTGCCCTGCTTGGTCTCATTTCACTTACCCAGGTGAGTGACAGCTTCTTTTTCCCAAGGCCAGGTGGCGGCACCTGCAAGATTTTCTCGCACTGAGGTGGCAAAGTAGACATTGAGGAAATGGGTGCCATTGAGCTGCAAGGCCTCCTTTAGCTCCTTCACACTCATGTATGCCCTGGGGAGCATGCAAAAAAGAAAATGTCACATTTACAGATTGGCATTTAGGACAATAAAGCCAGACCTGGTCATTCCAATGGCATACCAGTTAGCATAGCCTTCTGGAAGGCCAGCAAGGCCAGAAATAAGTACTGACACACATTTGCAGTAGTTATTCCAAGTAGTATCTTGCATTTATAAACACTGTAATATCTGAAAGAATACAGTACTTGACATAATTCTCATCACTCACCTTGTTTCTTCAAGATAAATCCACTAATACTATCAATACTACTAATTGTTTTGTCTTGAGAATTATTCCCAGGCAAAAAGAAGGCCTTCCGTCAGTCTCTGATTCTTTTCCTCATAGTGTCTGATCTTTATTATGATAGGAAGTCCAGTTAAATCACTATATCAGTATATGTGTATTCCAAATGTTATCTTTTAGATAAAAAGGGGCAATTGTAGTTGGAAATGAATTAAATTGGTAAAGATGAGAATGAGTTATAGGTACCAGAGGACATCATAAAGCTACTGCATGTAACAGTAATTATATATACACTTTTGGTTCCATCTTTAATCTATAGAAATTCTCCTACTACCTTAGGATTCTTACCAATTGTCTTTTTGGTATGTTTTGCAATATGATGCTTGTATTTATGCCCAGAAGCAAAAATCTATTAAAAACACAAGCTCCATTACCCATAAAGAAAAAAAAGGAAATGGGGATTTGGTGTCTTTATAAACTCAAATACCTTCAAAAACCCTCCACTTCCTGGCATCAGTGAAACTTAAAATTTTATCACAAGCAAATAGAGCTTTTCTATCCTCACCAAACAGTGATTTTAAGGAGGACAAACTAAACCAGAGCTCAGTGCTCAGTGACCTTTTACACTTACAAACTGATCTTCACAAATGGAAGAACATTCCCGTCACAGCTTCAGCCAGGTACAAGGTCCTTCAACACAGGGCTGAAACTTGGTTAAAAGATTATGTTTCTTGGTTGTTCTACTAGACAAGGTGCAAGGCCTGAAGCCTCCCGATTTAGAAGCTCATACGAGGACAGCATGATCTTATCTCTTGTTTGCACTGCCTCTCAGTCCTGATGTTGGGACCGTCTGCTTTCCCCGTGTGTGGGGTATGCTAGCATGGGACTCCAGAGAAAGATGGATCCCAAAGAAAGCTCTTTTTGTATTCCTTGGAATAGAATCACAAAGGTGAATAAAAGCAAAAAAAAAAAAAACCCAGAAAAGATCTTGCTTTAGAACTAAAGATGCTTAGGAGTAGAGTGTTTAAAATAGTACTTTATTAACATAATTTCGTGGAAAAATAGTTCTCAGGCACAAGAAGTCACCCAAGCTCCATAAGGTGATGTCAGGTATGATGAAAGGGATATTCCTTCTGCTTTCCTGGGGACTCAATGTTTTTGGACTGTTGCTTAGTTTTCTCTGAACAATAGTCACATTCCCTTTTCCTTTCTTGTTTATTAAAAATAATTATAATTTGTTTTTTGCTGATGATTGGGGTGATGATGAAATCAAGTAAATCTTCAACGTGGAGGTGTTTTAATAGGTCTGGGGAGGAGGAACAGAGGGAGGGAGAAGAACAAGAAGAGAAGGGGAAATGTGAGGAGGAGAGGAGAGAGAAGAGAAGAGGAAGAACGGGGAGGAGGGGTGAAGAGAAAAGAAAAGGAGAAAAAACTGAGACTTCATGGAGCTCAGGATCTAAAGAAAAAAATATTCACATCCATTCTCTGTTCTTATTCCAGGTTTCCAATTAACTTGGAAGTTAGTAACTAAAGAGTTTTTCTCTTTCTTAACCTTCTTCACTTTCCCAAATCCTGCTGTTCCTGGCACAGTCTCCCTGGGCTATCTCTGTGTTACTGGCTTCTCTGTCTGCCATTTACCAGTTTTGGCCACCATCTGTCTGTCCTTTCTCAACCCAGTATTTCTGTTCATTTCTGTTGAGCACCCTCCAAGAGCCTGTTCTACTGCACCAAGTTCACTAGTGGGTTCTACTCATCTTCCTTTTCTTCTTTGCCCAATTCCTTCCCCAGTCATAAATTACCCTTCCAGATGAAAGCGTTTATGTCATACTGGTGGTAAGCTGGGTGTGGTTGCTCAGATTCCTGCACTCCACAGAAATATAGAAAATAATCAGCAAGTCTCAAGTAGGGAATACATCTTAAAACATCAGAGACAGTTGGAAATCTCCATTAATTGCATTCATAGAAGAAAGCTTTGTTTTGTTGGAAACAACTCTGTTGTCTGGATTATTCTCTAGAGCAGAGGGTAAAAGACAACATTCAAGATCAATGAATGTGCTTTGCATGCAGAATGCCCACCTATTTAACACATGTACAGCATTTCAAAAGTTAATCAAGACTAAAGAAGATAAATGTCAGCTTCTCAACTAGTATGACCAGAGCTTGGCTCAGACTTATGGCAGGAAAAAAAGTGGACACAGATTTTAACCTCTAAACTTAACATCTTGCTACAGAAATTACTAGTGAAAGACAAATGAGTTTAATATTCAAGAAAAAGTGAAATGACATTCACAAACACAGTAAAATCTCTAATGATCAGGAACTGACTGAACTGCGTATTTAAAGGGACAAACTGCACAGGACTACGTTCCACCAGGATCCACCTTTATTCGGATTCTCCATACTCTAGAGAGAGATATTTCTCACCTATACTTCTCCCTGGTTTCTGATCCAACAAAGTAAAGTTTTATCTTGTTTTTATAAAAATGGTGTCAGAAACAGGCTTTCTAGGATGTGGGACATATCAAATTTTTCTTGCCCATGGCTAAAATCTGTTATTTCTGACAGGTCATTTGGAAGAAAGCATACTGACTTTCCCATGTTATGCTTCTGACCACTCAGATTGGGATTGTCCACTGTCCAGTGTCAAGTGCACTGTGTTGCACTGTCTCCCAGACTCACAGCCCTAACTCTGATTCCAGCCATGCCTCCTGTCCACTGATCCCTGGCCATAGCACTGTGTCTAAGTGTACATACAAGCCCCACTTCTGCTTAGTATGTGACTACATAAAAGGGTGATGCCTTGAGTTCAGGTTTATTAGTCAAATAATCCCTTTACAGACTTATAGACATAACCTAAAAATGTGGTCACAAAGAAGAAAAAGATTTTGAGCTATCTGAAGAGAAATGAACCAGTATCCACATTTGGTGTGTTGAAAAACACAGCACAAAATGGACGTGGTGGCACATCCCTATAATCCCAGTCCTCTGGGAGGCTGAGGCAAGAGGACAGCAAGTTTAAACACAGCCTCGGTGACCTGGCAGGGCTCTACCTCAAAATTAAATATAGAAAAGGGCTGGAGATATAACTCAACCTGAAGGACCTGGGTTCAATCTCTAGTGGTGGAAAAAAAAAAAGCAAACAGGAGATATAAGGGATAAATAAACACCGTAAGAGTGGGACCCATAGTGTCACTCTCCATGTTCAGAGCAACCCTGCTCCACCATCAGGAGGAGCCTGACTGCGCTCTGAATGTGAGAAGGCAGCCTCCCCAAGAATAAAACCGATGCCTCCAAGGGTTCTCAGCCAGTTCTCAGCAAAATGACTTATGCCAACTTTAAAACGATTGGTTTGGTGACACATGAACTTTCCTGTCATTGCAAACTGTTTCCCTGCCCTAAACATACAGAAGGGTTTCCACTGCTATCCCTTTCCCCTATTGCTCTGCCACTAGACTTCTCCTCTCACTGATTATCCACTTTCACCTGCTCCCCCAACCTCTTCACTGTACCCTCACCTTGGGGCTTATGGACCCTCAAAAGCACCAACAGCCATCCCACCCACTGACCATGACAATAACAAAATCTTAGTGTTCTCCCCTCTGGTTAAATGTGTCCTGTTTGTAGATACACATTATCTCACTGCATCACCAAGCACTTTCCACTTCTTTTCATTTCCCAACTCCTGTTACTCCGCCTGCACCAAGAGCTTCAGCATCTGGCTCTGTGCTCCCTTTCACCCTAGCTCCTGTCATCGCCTTAGGAAATATCAACATTTATGTGAAACATCACTGAAAAAACAGTCTTCTTCTTGCCTTCTTTGTTTCTGATGACCTTAACTCCATTCCCCTTTGCCAGCTATTCTCACCACACCCTTTTTAGATTATTGTTTTTACTTCTAATCTCATGTGGATCTTTAGTTCCACTTGTCTATACTACTGTGTATGGATAACCACCTCATTTCTGGGGATTATTTGAAATCTTCAGTGTCTTTTTCTTGTTTCCTGTCAGCTGTCTTATTCATTTGATTTGGTCATTCCTCCTTCTTTGATAATAAAATCATAGCCATTCTTTTAAAAACTTCATCACTACCCCTCATACACACAGCCCCACACATTTCAACTTACTTAACTTCCTTACCTATTTTTGTTCTTTTTCCTCTGGTCCCACAGGATGAGGTTTTCTGAACAAACTATAACTAACACCCTCTCTTTTTCCTTTTTCTGTTCCAATTCAAACTTCCTAAAAGAATAATTTTCTCATCTCCCATTTATTTCTTTTTATGTACCCCATAATCACTTTATAACATGGTTTTCATCTGCTTCACGTTATCAATACTGTTTTCATTAAATTTTTCAATGATATCTTAATTTTCCTTACCCCAACATTAAAAATTTCAATCATCCTCTTACTACATTTTATATTAATAGTTATTTCTTCTTAAGGCTATCTCTTTTGCTTTCTTTGAAATGCATGCTTTTTCCATGTTTTGCTCCTACTTTTGAGACCACCAATTCTGTTTCCAATGTGGGTTCTTTCCCACCCTCCACCTTACTTCTAATTCTTAAATTTATTCCTCATGGACACTTGTGTAGCCCATACATTTCTCACTGTCAGTGTTCATGACTGGAAACTCTTCTACTCTTAAATGATGAAGTATCATTATTGTTTGGATAACTCTCAAACATGAAAATGTATCCAGTCCTACTTCTTTTCCAATTTTAGATTCTTTTCTCCCTCTGTCAAAAATATGGCTTTACCTAGTTTACCCAGACATTTTTAAATCCACAGGTCAATGTGATGAGTGGTTCTACTTTAACACAAAAGAAATGCAGGCCCAGTGAATTTCAATGTATCTGAAATAATAGTCCATCTTCACAAATCTATGGATACTTTTTCTATGAGATCTGCAAAGACGGATGAGGTTTGGGTTAAATAAAGAGGAAGCATATGCCTGTGTCCATGGAAAGATGAAAAATCAAGGTCAAGGTAAGGAATACAATGGTATTTTGTTATTTACCCAATTTTATAAACTAGATGCTGAACTACTTAGGAAGAAAATAAAAGTGTGAATGAGAAAATTTATAAATCCCAGAATATACAAGCAATTTAGCTTTAAGTCTAATAAAAATATATAGCATCAATTGAGGTGAGGGCCCGTGTCTTCATTGCTGGCAATATGAAGTGGGACAATACCAACCCCACTCCAGTATTTGAACAGTTCACAGCCTTGGACTGCAGTTGAATACCAGCTGCTCCTCAGATAAACTTTGAGGGAAGAACATCATTAGGAGATACTGAGAATCTGTGGGCAAGGTAGAAACCATTTCCAAACAGTACAACCACAGAAAGTGATGGATATGGAATCATAAGGCAATAGTTCTGCAGACTTACAGAAATACCCAAAATACAGAACAATACATGAAGAAAAGGGTTTAGATCTCTGCAGTGGTTAACGTTATTTTGTAGTTCATGGTAGTGTGATTTGGTTCAGATCCACAGATTATGTGATTGAAGGATATTCATTTCATTTCTAGCACTCCTCCATTCCTACCACAATCTTCCTTTCCTCATTTCTCTTCCTGGGTCCCCTTCTGAATTATCAACCTCTCCATGACACAAGTAAAAGTCCAGAATCCCTCCCTCCTTCCTCCTTTCCTTCCCTCCTTTTCCTCAATATAACTAAGTTTCCCTTCTGAGGACCACACAGGAGTCTAGACATCATCATCTCCAGGACGTCATAAACCAGAAATATATTGTTTCTTTAAAATTCAAATGTGGAAAAACTAATGAGACTTATTACACCAACATATTCTCTGTCTTTCTAATTCCTATAGGAATTAATACTGCTGGAAGTAAAGTGGAATTTTCCCTAGAAGCATTTAAGTGTTATAAGAACTCAAGGTTCAAACAGAAGAATTAATTATAAATTGAACAGACTCAAACTGTAGTGCATTGATACCTTCAGTGGTAGGTACAATACTACACTCAAGGATGCCTATGTCATTATCCCTGGAACTGGGAATGTGTGGCCTTAGGTGCCATTACAGATATGACAGCATAAAGATTTTGAGATGGGGAGATTGTTGTGAATTATCTGAAAGGATCCATCCAGAAGTAGGCAACTTCTGGTCACCTTGCAGGACAGTTGCACAGTATTGTTCTGAGGAAGACTCGTGATGCCTGACCTCAAACTAGTACTCCAGCCCTTACAAACATTTTCTAAGAAACTTAATTTTTGAATTCAATTCTTTTTTGTTGTTGCTGCTGCTGTTGTTAAAATAGCTATAGTGATTTCTGTTTTCAGCAACTCATATCTTGACTAATTCAGATGCAATATTCCAGTGCTGTATTTTCAATACTTGAGTTTTAATCCCAAGTAGAAAAATCAGAGGAGATATATTTAAGGGACATAGTCACCTAGAAGTTGTAGTTGACTGAAGAAACAGCTGGAGAACTATTTTTTGAAGAAGTTAGTTTCCAGAATCATAGCAATCATACCCTAAAGTCCAAAAATGACTTGTGTTGGTGCTTATATAACAATTAATACTAACCTTTGCGAATAATGGAGCTACACATAAAGACTGAAGACTGACAAATATTTCAACTTGTGGCAGATAGAAAAAGAGACATTTGATTATCACATATTACTGAGCTCAGTGTCAATTCCCAGAATTAACTTACTTACAGGATATTATTAATTAAATAAATATTATTACTTAAAGAAGAGGTAAGTGCTGAAACTACCATAACCTCACTGGAAATATAAAAAGCTGCAAAATCATGCTCATTTCTTCTGTTGTTGCTTTGGTTGTTTTGTCAAATTAGAGCAGAATGATTTCTTGGAGAAGCTATACCTTAATTCAATTTGATAAATATCTCATGACATGTTTGATAAATATCTCTTTAGAAGGAGACTGGAAACATACAACAACTTGTACCAAATGTTGGGGCTGTCCAAAAGGTTTTTAAGAGCTCAATCTATACCTCTGTATTTATTTCTGCTTCATTCAACAATTTAACTGTTATCCACCAAGAAATCGTATCACATAGTTCTTTAATATTTACAAATGACAGTTTAAGAGAAGTAATATTGGATGGCAGAATAGAGGTTCAGATAGATCTCAAAAATCTATAATCATGAGAATGAGCACAAAAGGTAAACTTCAAAAGCTTCCAGTATAAAATCTGTATTTAAGCATATATGTGAAGATTGATATAATTGCTTAAAAGAAGCATTAGGAACTTTGAGCTTACCATTGATTAATAGAGGAAATAATGCCTTCAGAGTTCAGTTGCCAACTGTGCTAAGGACTGTAGAACTTTAATATGCATGCCCAGAAGAGGTATTCACAAAATGAGAGTATAATTAGTCAAGATGGCAGGGCTGAGGTGGGAACAGCCTGAAAACTCTATTTAAATGTTTGTAATTCATTTATGGTAAGAATTGAATTCTTTGTAGTTCTGGAGGGAAGAATTAGGACCAATGAGAAAGAGTACCATATTTTGTCTTGAAATACAGAAACTATTCTAAATTTAATTAAGAAGTGACTTCTTAATAGAAAAATGCAAGCAGAATCTAAAGGACCACTTGGCAGACATGTTAATGAGAAACATCTTCTGCTAAGTAGAATGTTAAATTGAACCATCTCTCACAACTCCAAATTATTAGTCTTAAAGATCTGACACATTTTCATTATTTCAATGATTATCTGAAACAAGTAATTCTTTTATCTGTATCTTCCATTTTTATTTTCTCATACTTTTTGAATATGTCTAATGGGATAACCACTGTTATGGGTGAGATTGTATCCTTCCAAAATGTATTGAAGTCCCACACTCAATACCTGTTACTGTGGAGTTACTTGGAAATGGGAACTTCGCAGATGATCAAGGTCAGGTCGTTGGGTGGGCTGTAATTCACTCTGACTGTGTCCTTATGGAAAGGGAAAATACAAACATAGAAGAGAGATGGGGATGAGAAAAGATGATACAAAGACACAGGGAGAATCCCTTCTGAAAGTCAAAGAAAGCCTGGATCTGCCTGAAGCAAGGAGAGAGACCTGACACAGATTCTCCCCAATCTTGCCAACACTTTTACTGGTGGACTTGGAGCACAAGAACCATGAGACAATGAACTCCTGCTGTGTACACCATCCAGTTTGTGTTGTTTTGTTATGGTAGCTGCAGAAAACTAATACAGTCTTTATTACTTCAAATCAACACATCATTCACCTCACTGATGCATAGTCTCACCTAAACCAGCTCTCATGTTAAATTTAATTTTTTTCTACTTATTTGATAATATATTAGTTGCTTAGATTTAAACCACAGTTAGGGACCTAACAATCCAGTTAGTTGCCAACTTACACAGGAACTCCTTTCTAATAGTCTTTAAAATACTCCCATGTTTCCCATTCCGATGGCCATCACCTAAAATGCATCCTTTTACTTTAATTCTGATGTTATAAAATGTCCTTTTATTTTTCTTCTCATATCACATCCACTCCTGCCCATTCTTTGAATCATTAAAACTTGTGACTACTGTCCACTCTTGATTCCTGTGACTTATATATAAAATCCCATAGTTTTCCTTTCAGTAACCACTCTAAGTCCTTTCATCTGGCCCCAACCTACCTCCGAGCTTGCTCCTGCATCACCATGGTATTGATAGATCAAAGCTGATTTATTCTTTGACACTAAGCATGCTTTTGTTTCTCTCCCCTGCTAACTGTTTTGCTTAAACCTGTCTTTCCTTTCTTCAATTATCAAGATTCTAACTCACATTTGAGACCCTTTGCTATTTCACTTCTTCCATGAAGCCTAAAATGAGCCCTAACATTTGGGCCCCATGTTATTTAGTCTGATCTATAACACAGTGGGATTATAATATGCAATGCGTGCTTTGTCAAGAGTTGCCAATAACAGAAACCTTACCTCCAAATATTTAAGATACTCATGTGAGTTTCAAATACACATCAAGAAGATTAGGATAACATAAAAAATATAGCATGAGAGCACAAGTGTATACAAATACAAAATACTATACTAATAAAATTCTATAATAGCAAAAAAATGCTAACAAAATATAAGCTACCAAATTTTATTAACATGCAAGATAAACCAAAGCATACCAGAAGGCCTCTAAAAAGATGATTCAGAGAAATATTTATTAAAATTCAAAAACTCTTGATGTCATTTATGTGTGCCTGCTCAAAAATTCAGGTATTGCCAGGCATGGTGGCACATGCCTGTAATCCCAGCACTTGGGAGGCAGAGGCAGGAGAATTACTGTGAGTTCAAGGTCTACACAGTGAGTTTAAGGCCAGCCTGTACTACATAGCAAGATCCAAAAAGCAAATAAATAAAAAGTTCAGGTGTTGAAATTTAAAGGTCAAAGAAACAGTGTTAGACCCTGATTAAGCCATGTGGGCTCCTGCCTTGAATGGGGTTCAGGTTATTATAAATGGAGCTTCACACCACAGTAGGCTTTCTTGTCCTGGTAGATTCTGCCACATGAATACATGGCTTCCTCCCCCAGAGGAAAGCATCTCCTTGGATGAGAGTGAACAGCTCTCACCAGACACCAGACCTACCACCTGATGATGGACTTTCCAGCTTCCAGAGCCATGGAAAAAAAAATGTTTCTGTTTTTTCATGAAGTACCCAGTTTCAGGCATTTCAACTATAGCAAAAATAACAGACTAAGAACTAATACCATATTATTGACTGACAAACAGTAAGTATAACATAATACTGTTTATTTACAATTATATACATATCTACATATCTAGACTCCTGGAAGAGGATAAAATAGGTAGTGCAATTTGAAGTAATTTTTTCTTCTTTTCACAATTCTTTTGGGGTTTTTTTATATTGAGAAACTTGCCAAAACAATGTGTTTAAAAAGAAACAAACATACAAATATACAAAAGAGTAAAGTAAATGAGTATACATATATAAATTTTCAGCATTCATCCTTCATTAGCTGGACAAAGTTACCAGAAGGTAAGTATATACCTTTCCCAGTATGAAAGAAATTTAGTACATTATCTTGCATATTATTAAGTACTTATTCAATATTTGTTGACTATATTAAAGGTAGATAGTCTTGAAATGGAAAATAAAATACAGAATACTCCATTCTTCACATGTTCTTCCAAGTTCTTTCTCTGATATTTCCCTGCTATAAAATCTCCTTGAACCAGAGTATAGTTACAACTGCGAAAAGTTGAATTTCAAAGAGTAGACTATAGGACCTGCTCCCTGGGGTAGGCAGCAAGAGACAGCAGAACACTCAAAGCCACTTTTCTCTCAACCTTTGACAACTTTATATGTGGTAACTAAAGGCAGAACAGGTTCTTGGCATAAACAGTCTACCAGGATGAATTCTTGGGACCTGGGTAGGAATAGGCAATGTAATTGTACAGGTATTTACTAGGCTTGAAGTAGAAAACTCTTCTCAGGAGAAGTGGTCCTAATGGGTACTTGGAGCAGACACAATGTGTTTTAGCTAATGGTAAAACCCATGAACTCATTTAGTCATTCTTTTGTGTTTCTTTTCTCTTCTCTTAAAGCTCTTTCCTACGTTTAGAGGATCCTAAAAGATTTTCTTCAAGGCATGTTTTTTAGCAAAGCATTCTTTCAGTAATATGTCACACACATATACACACAGATGCTCATACACTTCCCAGAAGGCAGTTATCTTTAACAATTCATATGTACCACATTAGACTCTCAACTTTCTAGTTTATTGAAATGGGAGAAGTGAGTGGATCCTATAGCTGTGATAGCTGGAAACCCTTTACACTTTGACTTTAGAAGTGAGGGCAATAGACACATTAATTCAGAAAGAATTTATTAAGCAACCACTAACTATCAGATCCTGCACTGAACAGCTAGGATTCAAGGCTGAGCAAGACTAGACTATGTTTCTAGCCTCATGGAATCTGTGGCCTAATCATGGCACTGACAAGCAGCAATGATTGGCAGGCGCTGTAACAGCAAAAGTCAACAGTGCTAGGAGAGCCCATGCACAGGAGTATCTTATCAGGTTGTAGGGTGTTAGAGATGTGTTTGCAGAATCAATACCTATAGCCGTAAGGTGCTAAAAGATCTCGTACACCATGGTAAGACATTTAGACCCATTATAGCAGGGAAGGGGCATGATTAGAATTTCCTTTTAGAAATTTTGGTCTTGAGAATATATGGTGTATGAATTTCAGGGTGCAAAACAAGGCACAGAGAAGACAGCTAAAAGGCTGTGGTTGCGTTTGAGAGATATTTGTAAGCATAAGCAATAGTTCTTGAGACAATGAAGGAAAGATCTTTTCTGAGAATATCAAAAACTTTGTCTATCCAAAGAAAAGGTGTGCAGAGTGTTCAGAGAAGGCAAAGAATAAACTCTGAGGAATAGCAAATTTTAAGGGATAATAAGAAGAAAAGAAAATAGCAAAGACATCTGAGAAGGAGTACTGAAAAAATAGGAAGAAATCCAGCAGAGTTGGCCTTTCCAAAGCCAAGGGAGAAGATCATTCCAAATGTTCTTGGCAACTGAAGTAAGAGAAGAACAGAAAGTGTCTATCAGAAGTAGAAATAAAGAGAAAGTTGGTAATTTTGACAAAAGTAATTTCAGAAGAACAGTAGAGACAGAAACCAGACTGCAGTGGGTTGGAGAGTGAATGGGGCATGTGGAAGGAGATGGCCGCAGACCGAGGCTGTAGAGCTTTGGCAGCAAAGGAAGATGGTGAGGAGGGGTAGAGGAGATAAGTCAGCTTGGTGAGGAGAATGGAAAGTTTTTACCATAGGAGACTTAAGAATTACCAAATCAGTTGACTCAGAAGAAGGCAAAGAAAAGAGAGAGTGAAGAGTAATGGAAGAGTGCAGATAATTGAGGTAACGTGATGCGGAGATCCACTTTCAACAGAGTATGGTGGAGACCATGGTGGCTACCCACACTGGTATCTCACACCCCAGCTACCAGCTGCTAATAGGCAGCTTATTCCTTTCTTTAGAGAATTCCTGTCACCAAATTGCAACTGGCTCAAGAGGTCATTCATCTCTTTTCATGGAAAGCTAGCTTCAATGACTGACTAACAGAAGGAAACAAAAAAAACCCTTTTGCCTCAAAATATAACAAAATCTATAGCGCAGTTCACACTTGTGAGCTTCCTGAGATCCAGAGTTGGTGAGGTTGTACTCCGGCTGAAATTCCATCTTCACTTTGTCCCTTGCCCTCACTTCTCTTGTTTCCTCTATCTGCTAGAGAACCCCTCAGTAAATCACATAAATCCCAATTCCTGACTCAGGCCCCACTCACTGAAAATCCCCTTGAAGACAGGGGTATGTATGGCCATGCAATAGAAGGGGAGGAGGGAAGGAAGAAAAGGATAAAAATGCTATTGAGGCCGACAGCATCACATGGAGGAGCACTCCGCAAGCCTACTCTGCATTCTTAATGAAGTAAGAGCTGACTCCTCTAAGGTAGGAAGCAAAGTGATGGGTACAAAGACCTCAGAAGATTCCACGGTGATGAAACACTCATTGCAGGACAATAAGAAACCAAACAGCTTACTGGGAAGACATAAGAATAGTAGTTAATGGGATTTATGAGTTAATACATCAAAGCTCACATCTCCAGGTATTAATTCTGCTTAGAAGTTGCCAAGAAGTAAAGACGACACATTTCTGCCGTTAACTGCTGGACCTCTTGAATTTTTGCCAGCTCTGTAAATGTTCTCTTCATTTGGCTATAAGGAAACAACACTCCTGGTTAACCCCTGGCTCTACAAATATATGTAACTGAATGTGGTTCATACTCTACAAATAGATGAATGTGGCTCCCAAGCTGTCTGCATGACCTCAAATTCAACATGTCTAAACTCAAGACACTGTCCCTCTTACTTTCTTTTTATATTTCCCATCATAAAGGCAAACATCAGCATCACTCTATACCTAATCTAGAACCCTAGAAAGGAATAGCCTAAGCTCCATTTTCTTTCTGAGTTGTGTATCCAATGAACCACCAAAATCAGTAAGTTCTGCATTCTAATTCTAAAATCTCTCTCTTTACCTGGCCACTCTGCGCTCACTTTAAACCAACATACTCTCTGTCATGGTTTACTGACTAAGATACTCACCAGTTGGTCTTTCTCCAGTCTTTCCATTTTCCTCACAGAAGTCAAATCAAGCTGTTTCCTGCTTTACCGCAACAACACTGCCCCAATGCACTTGGGACAAAATCCATATGCTATAGTAAATGTTCAAAGTCCTTTATTATCTGGTCGCATGCTACCTGTCTAGCTTCCTCGCTGGTCTTTACTGTCTTTATGCCCTGAAAGTACATGTGATCTACCAGTGTTAATTTTTCCTGATTCCACAGAATTTTTTCCATGCCTAGAATGTTTTCTTCCTGTGTAAGTTTCTACTAGCTGCTCATCTATCAAGAGTTAGTGTTTTAAGTGTTACCTTTTCCAGTAAGTCTCCCTGACTTCTCTTCCAATCCCTGAGTGGACATTAAGTTCATGTCTGGCCACTCCATCAGCACTGTGTCCTTCCAGCACAGCACTTGTCACATTATGCAAGTGGTTGGTGAACAGCTTAGATTTGAATCTTGACCCTTCTGGCTCTGCATTTCTTTCTCTAACCTTAATGCAATCTTGCTTTTAGTGATAGACTAAATATTTCTCAGTAGTGAGTTTCAAAAAGGAATTAAAAATTTTTAATGTGGCAGATGCAGATCATAATGCACAAAGTAACCATTTTGTATCAGTATTTGACTCCTTTGGTTGAAACAGTTAAGTGAAACAAATAGATAATAAAATAGGTATTTAAAAATTCCTGTTACTCACAGACTCAAGGACAAGTCTTCCAGGTTGTAAGAAGACACAAAATGAGATCTGCTTCACGAAGAGTCTCTGGGACTTTTAGATGGTGATTACGATGTCCCCAGAAGTCACTTGAAACTGTAACTGAGACTCACTTTTCATCCTGCCTCAAGGGACAGAGGACTTGTAATTCTACTTTCTTCTCTGCTAAATTCTCATAAGCACACAAACATTTATAGGTACTTAATATATATTCTCTCAGTAACTACACTGAGTTTTTGACAGGAGAATTTTTGTTTGCCTTTTGCATGACCATCTGTAAACTTTGACTTTTTTCCAGAAGGACAATAGATCAACGTGTGCATCTGAAAGGTGCAAATGTTATGATAGAGGGAAGAGAATTTTGAATATGCACAGAGGCACCCTCCGTACCTTCCTGCTCCACCCTTCCTCCCCAGACTTGTTTCTCCTCTTCTGCCCTCTGAGAGCTAGTAAAGCACACTCTTTCAGTCTCTCTGTTGTGGTTGCTTTTCCAGAAGGATGGGGCCCATGTTCTATCTAGAGAGCACATTTCCTCTCCTAAATTCTTCACCCTCTCTCTCCCCTGACATTAATGTTTTGAAGCTATCTGAGGATCATTTGGCTGAGTGATCGTACTCAGACTATGGCCTAGTGATGACTCATACTCTTGTGGTCTCCCTGTGTTTACCATGGCTATTCTATTCCAGCTGGATTTCCCTTTCCCCAAGAAACCTAGAGCTATGTGATTTCTCAATTTTTATTCTTTCACCCCACATACATTTTCAACACTAACAGACAGAAAGGCCCACATGTGGGGTGTGCGTGTGTGTGTGTGTGTGTGTGTGTGTGTGTTTGTGTGTGTATACTCTAGGCAAGGAATACGCAAATTATGAACCATAATCCAAATCCAGTATGTGGCTATTTTTTGTATAGTCTGTGAACTAAAAATGATTTTTATATTTTTCTAGCTGAAACAACAGTAAAAAAATTCAGAGATGAAAAAATACAAGAGAAACCATATGTCCTATGTAGCCAACCAACCCACAAAGTCTAAACATTTACTCTCTGGGACCCTTCTTTATACTAAGGAATGTTTCTAGAACATAGATCTGAATTCATACAGACAAGATGGATAGTCCACTTTTGCTACTTACTAGCTATATAAACTGGACACAATATTTAGCCTAAGTTTCTCACCTGTAAAGTAATAAATAATTCCCTTGATGAGTGTTAGACAAAATGACAGGAGAAGCCAATAAGTAGATCAAGTTTTTTTAGCTATCTTATGATTAGATTTCTTCACTGTCAAAAAATTAAGGAATGTCATAGCCATGGTTCTAAAAGATTAGACATAAGACAAATGTTTTCATATATGGCCCCAGGTATCTAGTTATTTTTTCCTTTCATGCTTGGTAGAAACTTGAATGTCAGCCTTTTTCCTCCTTGTTCACTCAGTATATACTCATCATACAACATATACTCAAACAGTGAAATTTACCTATCTTACCTATTAATTACTTTAACTCCGTTTTCCTCTACAAACTATAGCAATGGTCTTCTGTCTTCTTGCTCACAGTTTTGTTCCCAAACTGTTCAGTATGTAGCTGCTTCAGAACCCCATCCAAGCCATGAATCTGACCAAGTAGTGGTGTTGCTTACTGCCACCCCACCTCTTGCCACTGTCTCACTCGTGTTTTAGGTTCCAGCAGCATCAAGCCAGTTACATTTCTCATCCACACCAAATTGTATAGTTTAGTGGTCTTGTCCTTTTGCTTGGGCAACTCCTATGTAACATCTTCTTTTTTATTATAAAAATACTACACGAACTTTATCAATAGTTTAGAATAAAAAATAAGAATTAAATCCTCAATATGGTGGAAGAGCTCCTTGGAAGGCTAAAGAAGGATTACAAATTTGAGGTCAGAGGCAGGGATTTTCTCAGTGGCATAAGCACTTGCCTGGCAAGCACAAGGTTGTGAGTTTGATCCCCGATACCAACCCCCCCAAAAATTTGAGGTCAGCCTGAGAAGTTTAGCAAGACCCTGTCTAAAATAAAGGATAAAAGGGCTGGAGTTATATAGCTCAATGGTAGATTTCTTGTTTAGCATGTGAGAAGTTCAAGGTTTAATCCTCAGTTTGGAAAAAAGAATTGTAAATTAGTATCCGAATTCTAATGCCTAAAGAATCCCATCATTGATATTTAATGTAATTGCTTGTATTATTTTTCTATGACTGTCTGTAAACAATGCATAATTGGAGCATAATTTGATCTTTGATAGGCTGGTATTGTACTATTTTCTATCCACATGAATTTCTTTACTGAAGCTAATATGCAATCAAATATCATTTGCCATTGCTGTCATTTAAATAGCAAAAAACCAAAGACAACTAACAATCATGATTCCCTCAGATATTTACTCTCGGTGGCAAATACTTTTGCATATCATTCACAACCATTCCTGTGGAAAGAACGATGACTTAGTCTCTGCCTCAAAAAGTGAAGTATTTGTGGAATGACAAAGGAAATTCTGGAAACATAAAATCCTTCCTGCTTCACAATTTTACCCAAATTTGCTTACAGAGGAAAGTAGCAATTTACTTGTAGTCCCAAATGGCAATTCTGGGAGCTGTGTATTTGATCCGATTCTGTAGAACAGTTGTCCACATACCTCTAGACCTCCTTGACTTTTTGTGTTGCTCCTGCTCACACTTAGGTGGTTTCCAGCCTGCATCATCCAGAAGCCCCAAGATGATGGAATGAGGAGGCCACTCAGGCTAGACTGAGTTTCATGTGAAACAGTGGTTCCTCAAGATGCTTTTCATGAAGCAGAGGAGAGGAATGTGCTCCCTACCTTATTCCAAATGCAGGTTACTGAAAGTCCTGAAACCTCTTGTACTAAAGCACTTAAACTCTGTTTAAATTCCTGGGGGATGGAATAAGAAGTGATAAACACTCTAGCTCTGAATTAAAATGATGTAGGTTCAGCTGGGCTTTTCTGCTTTCTTTCTGAAGGATTTGTGGCATTATGAACTATCCCCCAGAATCAGTTTCAAGATTACAAAATAATGGAATGAGAATAAAATAATCTAAACAATGAGATTAATCATACTACCTAACTCCTAAAATTGCTTCAAGAATTTAATAAAAATATATATGTAAAGCACATGGCCAATGTATATATAAATACATAGACAGCAATTGTTACTTAACATAACATTTTCAGACATACTTGAAAATTTCACACGTTGTGCCATTTTTCAAATAATGTCTATTTAAAACCAAAGAAATATGCTTTTACAAACTGATCTAAAGTCAGAATGTGGCTTGTTTTCAAACATTGTGGAGAGACGGAAAAAAGTAAGCAGGGAAAAATGGAACAAAACAGAACTTACTATTCTTTATTGCTTGCAAAGTTAGAAGAAGAATGTATCCTTTTAAGAGAAAAATTTCATTTTTATAGAACAAAAAGGGAAAATGAGATTTGTGTTGGGATATTTACCCTGCAGCATGCAGCCTTTTTAGAAGATGTAAAAACAGCGGCTCACAGAGGAAGGGGCTTGCAGGCTCTGCTCCTATAGGCAAGGGTTTCCCAAAGCGGAACCTGGGAGTATTAGTCTCTGCTGTTTGGAGTGAAAAGCATAATGCCCAGCACAAAACAGAAATTTAAGGAAAGGCCGTGTGAGTTCCTCCCCACTCTTTTAATCTGGAATTTCTCCTAAAGTTACTCTTGACAAGATAAATAGGAGAAAAGAATCCTTTGTTTAGCCTCAACCTTTATTTAAAACAACAAAAACGCTCAGCATTTCCAACTGCAAGATGTATTAACCAAATGTTTTTGACATTTGACATTCTCTTTTTGGTTTGCCTCCCCTAGATGCCCTCCCCTTTCTCTCTCTCTCTCTCTCTCTCTCTCTCTCTCTCTCTCTCTCTCT